>LBNU01003387.1:61884-72806 GCA_014162995.1 Artemisia annua
AATGGAAAAGATAAAAGGTTAAAAGATTGAAATCGGATACTCCCCTGATTCGTTCTTTATGCAAGTGAAGTAACACAGTTAGATCCTCCTCCAAGAAGACGAACTATCAAAGCTTCCCTTCCAGTATATGCATCATCTTTTTGTCCTAAATAACCTGTTAGCATGGAAACACTACAAGAAACCTTGCGTAAAATCGGCGGCATTATTCATATATATATAGACGTATACCTAGAAAGCAAGTAAGATATAATGCTTGTGGAATGGTTTT
Source organism: Artemisia annua (assembly GCA_014162995.1). Lineage (NCBI taxonomy): Eukaryota > Viridiplantae > Streptophyta > Magnoliopsida > Asterales > Asteraceae > Artemisia > Artemisia annua. Next base: position 62,153 of record LBNU01003387.1, read on the forward strand.
TCTACAGATTTCCTGGAATTCATAAGAGAGATTTTAGCAAACATACAAGTTCCGTTAGTAAACTTTAATCAACAAATAAATTCCAGATTTTTGCACCTGACGTCGTCAGGTATTAACTCATGACGCCGTCAGAGTGTTCTGACAGAAAGTTTAAGTTGAGTTTCTGGAAAATTTCTTGGAAAACCTTTGTCTCAATTCCTGGGAATTCTGCAGAAAAAATCATTATGACTCGATACAAGCATTTGACTCTAACAATTACGAATATGTAAACTAATTTCATTGTTATGATTCATGTTCATTCGTTCTATATTAACGGATTTGGATGTCTCTTACACTTAGCTTTTGCGAATTACCTTTATATGTGATTAAGACGAAGTTAAAAACAAAATAAAGCATTTTCACAATTTAGTTTGAAGCATGAATCAATAACAAGAAATATAATTTACATACGGAAGCAAATACACACAAAGACACACAAAACATGGGTTGCCTCCCAAGAAGCGCTTTTCTTTATTAATGAGTGTTGTAGCTAGACTCGAGGCCTTGCCTCGTTACGTGACTGCATCATCGAGTATGACCGTATATCCTTGATGTACATGATCATCGTTGTTGATTTGATGATGTCTCAATCGGTCGATACCTGTCACCACTTCACCTCCTCTTACGCTACTCAAGGTTGCTATCCCCTTCTCGCATAAGTTTCTAATTGTAAATGGCCCATACCACCAGGGGCTCGGTTTATCGGGAGGTTCTTCCGCATCGGCATACCTCAGGAGTACAAAGTCCCCTTTAGTGAACTCCTTGGGGTTACTGGCTTTCTTGTCAGCCCTCACGGGATTTATGTCGAATTTTTTATTTCGACCCATTCCCTCTTCTTTGTAACTCTTGATCCTTGTTTCCCATTCCAGGATCTTCTCTTTGACACGGTTACCGGTTTTATCCTCATCCTCCCTTTCTTGCGGGGCATTATATTTCTCCCCTCGTGGGGTTGTTGGGAAGCCTTGCGTTTGATTCCCTTTTCTGAATAGGATCGTACTGCGATCATAGTCAATTCGCGCCCTGGCAGTGGCAAGAAAGGGTTCTCCGAGGATTATCGGTGTATCATTGTCATGTCTGTCAACGATCATAAAGTCTACTGGGTAGAGGAATCCGTTAACGCTAATCAACACGTCCTCGGCCATTCCCAATGGGCGTTCGTAGGAACGATTAGCAAAAGAAAGTGTTATGCGGGAGGGGGAAGGTGCTTGGCTACTCAACCTTGTGTAAATGGATAATGGCATCAGATTTACTTCTGAACCTTGGTCGGCTACCGCGTCTAAACCTCTAAGTTTACCTATGTCGCATGGTATTTTAAAAATGCCTTGAAACCTTTGCTTGGTGACAAGTTTCTGTCTCATGAGGCTTTCATACAACTGCCCACCTGGTAACGTATCAGTCATCGCCTTTTTCTTGTTCCTCCTTGCGGTGGGGTAGGTAGCTCGGTAGTTTTTCACCCATTCGCCTAATGTCTCTTTATTTATGTCACGTTGTAGGTAATGTTTTACCAACTGCGATTTCGGTGGCTCATTAGTTGAGTGATTATTCGGCCGTTTTTCTTCCCCTTCCTCATCATGCGTTACACCATCATTATCATTCTTGTTGTCAGGTACAGGGGTACTGACTCCGTCGTCGACCTGGGTAACGTGCTGTTTGTCCTCTTTGTTTTGGTTCTCGGGGATGACTCTAATGGCGTTAACAGACCTTATATCAGGAGCATCGGCGCTTTTTCTAGTTAATACCTTCTCAGGAGTCTTAGTTCTTTTGTATTCCTTTAATAGGCTCATCATCTCTGCCATCTTCGCTTCCATCTCCTCCTTCTGTTTATATACCTCTTCTTCGAATTTTGCCAACCTTTCCGAATGTGTAGTCATGTACTCTCTCATTCGAGTTTCGAATTCAGGGCTAAGGTTGCTTGGAGGGGGTTGAGGGTACTTGGCTCTAAAGGTCTCCACATTTTCTCTGAGAGGTGATTCGGATAGCGGTACTGATTTAATGACTGAAACAGAGCTAACCGTTGCTTGTTGTGGACTTGAGGTTTTCTTCCGTTTTTCGAGCAGGCACCCTACCTTTCTTTCAAGCTCATCAAGGCCCTCTTCGGTAACTTGAATTGCCTTACTCGGTGGTGCGACTATTTCGCATGCTGACTCTGCAGCTGGACTCTCCTCCCATTCCTCATCGCTATTCCTTGCCAATTCCTCGATTATTTGCCACGACTCGGATGCGTTTTTGTCGCGGAGTTTGCCACCAGCGGCTTGGTCGATGTTGCGTTTGGAGTGGTAGTTGACATGATCGTAGAAAATTTGTACTAGGAGCCACTGGTTTAAGCCATGATGAGGGACTCGTTGGAGCATGTAGTTGAAACGAGTCCACGCTTGACGGAGGGTTTCCTTTTGGCGTTGTTCAAAGAAGAGTATGGCGTCTCTTAGCTTGGCCGTCCTTTCGGGTGGAAAGAATTGGGTAAGGAAACGCCTTGTCAGGTCGTTCCATGTGGTAATGGATCCAGCGGGGAAGCGCTCAAGCCATTGACTAGCTTGGTCACGTAGAGAGAATTGGAATAGGCGTAGTCGGGTGGTCTCTCGGGTGTCAACACTAAGGTCTATGGAATCTACGATTTTGAGGAAATCCTTAAGGTGTTGATTTGGGTCTTCGGAACGAAGCCCATGGAATACGCATCCGCTTTGCACCAACCGGATGGTGTCGGATCTCAAGGGTGTCACATTGGCTCCTTGGTTGAGCTCAATGGTGTTTCGATAGCCTTGGTGGCTAGGTCGGGAGTACTCTCCTAAGGTGCGGGCTCTAGGAGGTGGGTTTAGTTGAATTGGGTTGTTGGGATCAAGGATATTACCACCTTCCATCATGGCGGATGGTAATGGTTACGAACACAAGCACGAAGAATGAGATAGACTAAAGAGATCCTAGAAAAATTAAACAAAATCTCACTAGAAAGGAGTCTAGTGAGTAGACCTAATTAAGAATAAAATCTAACCTAAACAATAACTATTCCCCGGCAGCGGCGCCAAAAACTTGATGCGCGTGGATTGCAACACGCACTACGTTTTACCTCTCGAGGGATCTCGAGAAGCTTGCAATCCCCACCAGGCAGTGTACCTGACCGATGTAGTATAGTGTAGTGGCAAGTACTGGGGGATTGATCGTTCTCTCGCAGGGAATAGTGTTCGTTAGGCTAAAGGCTACTCTAATCTAGGTCTAAGGGTGGAGGAAGATTCTTTTTGTATTTTTATATTTTATGAAAGCAGTAAAATCTCTGGTTTTGGAGGATAGGGGGAATTAGTTGCTAGTCAACTAACCCCAANATAGTACGTGATCATAGTTCATCAATATGGCAATTATAGTTGGCGTTATTAAACTTTTTAGATCTTGAAGAAATTTGTATTCTTTGTTTAGATTTTGGTATGTCGGAAAGTGATTTGCACAACAAAATTTTCGAATATTGGATCATTTTTGGCGGAATTCAAACTTCATGCTATGTGATTTCTCAATCCTATCGTAAATCTGGTTGCAACTCATTGTGAAACGTATCATGTCATGCATTTGATATATTTTTCCTTCCATGTTTACTGAAATAGATCATTTGTTGTTTAGGTTTTGTGAGTACAATTTTCTGTGTTTGTGAATCAAGGGACATGTTTTTGGACTACCACTCATTGAGTGTCTATGAGGTTAGTTTTACAACAATAGTCGTCTTAAAGTGGCTGGGGTGGGTACAGTGAAGCTTCTAGTTACCACCGGTAAGGTCTAAGGTCTTGACTCTTTTAATTGGGTTCCAGCATCATGTTCTGGATGATCCGTGCAGGTGGTATTCAACCAAGCACCCGAGTGATATTTCAAGGTTATGGCATGTTGGTGGATGGTCGGTATATGCTGTTGGTTTTTGCTCTCAAAATGCCTTATGGTCGCAAAGATATGCCATAAGATAACTAGGACTTGGGTGTAAATGAGCAAAGGTTTAGGCAAACAATTAATACACATAACAACAACATTCATTTTAGAGTAAACTACACCGTTCGTCCTTGTGGTTTGCGTTGACCGCAGCCTGTGGTCCTTTGACCAAAAAAATTGCACCGTTCATCCTTAACTCAGAAACGTTATACACCATTAGTCCCTCCCTCTAACGGGGTGGACTAACACTCGTTAACTTGTTTGCTTATGAGGGTATAATAGTCATTTTGCACTATAAGGACGAACGGTGAAAGGACGAATGGTGCAATTTTTCGCTTTTAGCCCTTTTTTAACGCTTTCTTCCGTTTTTTTACATTTTCGCCCGTTTTCGTCCGTTTTTTTACGTTTTCGCCCGTTTTCGTCCGTTTTCATCAGTGTTTTTACGTTTTTACGTTTCCATCCATTTTTTTACGTTTTCGCCTGTTTATTTTACGTTTTCGTCCGGTTTTTACGTTTTCATCTGTTTTTTACGTTTTCGCCCGTTTATTTTACGTTTTCTTCTGTTTTTTTACGTTTTCGTCTGTTTATTTTATGTTTTCGTCCGTTTTTTTACGGTTTCGTCCGTTTTTTTTATGTTTTCGTCTGTTTTTTTACGTTTCCGTCCGTTTTTTCACGTTTTCGTCTTTTTTTTTACATTTTCGTATGTTTTTTTACGTTTTCATCCGTTTTTGTATGTTGTCGTATGTTTTTTTACATTTTCGCCCGTTTTATTATGTTGTCGCCTGATTTTTTACGTTTCCGTTCGCTTTTTTATGTTGTCGTCCATTTTTTTACGTTTTCATCTATTTTTTCACGTTTTCGCCCATTATTTTTACGTTTTTGTCCGTTTTTCTTACGTTTTTATCCATACTTATCCGTTTTCATCTGTTTTTATTTTTTCTTATCCGTTTTTATACGTTTTCATCCGTTTTTTTACGTTTTCGTCCATTTTTTNTGGTTGCAACTCATTGTGAAACGTATCATGTCATGCATTTGATATATTTTTCCTTCCATGTTTACTGAAATAGATCATTTGTTGTTTAGGTTTTGTGAGTACAATTTTCTGTGTTTGTGAATCAAGGGACATGTTTTTGGACTACCACTCATTGAGTGTCTATGAGGTTAGTTTTACAACAATAGTCGTCTTAAAGTGGCTGGGGTGGGTACAGTGAAGCTTCTAGTTACCACCGGTAAGGTCTAAGGTCTTGACTCTTTTAATTGGGTTCCAGCATCATGTTCTGGATGATCCGTGCAGGTGGTATTCAACCAAGCGCCCGAGTGATATTTCAAGGTTATGGCATGTTGGTGGATGGTCGGTATATGCTGTTGGTTTTTGCTCTCAAAATGCCTTATGGTCGCAAAGATATGCCATAAGATAACTAGGACTTGGGTGTAAATGAGCAAAGTTTTAGGCAAACAATTAATACACATAACAACAACATTCATTTTAAGATTGATGCCTAACATTCAAGATCTTAATATTTCGTGGTCCTTGCTGAACTAAAACAAACCATTTTCATTTTGATGGTACACAATTGTTCATTGTGACAGTCGCCCAACAATGCCTAGGTACATGATGGCAAGCTATTGTACGTTATGTCATTTCCCGATACAATCATCACTCCAGATAACCATTTTTTTTACCCAGTCTGTAGCTTTTGATGTTGGGTTTAAGTTCATGTGTCGTGTTCTCGTTTCTCAACCAATTACTTATGACTTAACCAGATCCGTAGGGACCTTTCCAAGAAGACGATGCTTAGCTTCCACTAGGGTGGTTAATGGCACTGCTCCTCCCTAAAACTAAGTTCTATGTTCCGAGAACCACAAATTTCCAACGAGTTTATTCCGGACTAGTTGTCTCATATGTGGCTGCCATATATGTCCTTCAATAAAATCCACTTAATTAATGTGTCTGTAGATGTTCTTAGGGGGAATGTATAATGTTTTTTCCTTCTAAACTATGTTTCTTTTGTCGTGGATAATTATTTGAAATGGAGAGTACTAGTAAAAGACTAAAAACTAAAGTAAACTACAAAAACCGTTAACATGTGTTGTTATAAATAGACAGTAGATGACAGGCCGGGATCGAGTTTGCAATTTACTCTAAATTTTAATGTCAATACGAGCATACGAGTGCATATCTAGACACAAAAATAAATAAGAGGTGCAAATGGCATTTTTGCATAGTTGAAGTCCTTAAAAACTAAAAACCAAAAAAAAACTTTGATGTATCCTGAATTTATATTCAGATGTTCACATGTACAATTTGTGTAGGTACTAAAACCTGTTCCATAGGCCACGAACTACAACCAAAATAATCACAGGCAAGATGTTTTCCTGCTCTAACCATGACAAAAAAACTAAAGGCCCCGTAGAACCTCAGTACCGTGGTGTCCGTAAGCGTCCTTCGGGCCGTTACGCGGCTGAAATAAAAGATCCAAGTAAAACAACCCGCACTTGGCTTGGTACTTTTGATACAGCCGAACAAGCCGCTCTAGCTTATGATTCAGCAGCTCGCCAGCTTCATGGCAACAAAGCCACTACAAACTTTACAAACCCTGTGTTTATTTATCATCCTGCAGCCGCACTTCCACCAGAAGCACTCGCGCATAGGCTCTCAAGTTATTTTGGTGGACACGCGGCTGCTGAACCCATGTTTATGTATCATCCTGCAGCCCCACTTCCACCAAAAGCACTCGAGCTTAGACTCGCGAGTTATTCTTCTGGCGGACACGCGGCTGCTGGACCAATGTTTATGTATCATCCAGGAGTGACAAAAAATGACATTCACAATAATGTGAATATGTCATATGAGACATCTGTTGGTGGTAGTAGCAGTTCTGGTTATTCCGAATGTTCGAAAGCAAAGAATCTCGAGTTCGATCTTAATTTTCCTCCACAATGATATGTTTATGCTTGCTAGTTTAGAACTCTAGATAAAAATGTGTTAGGATTAAAGCAGCCACATGAATGATGGATAGACTGTTTTGATGTGCTAATTTTGTTGAATTTTGTTCTTAAGTATGCAAAATTAGTAAAATGAACTACTATTATATACGTTGTTTTTTGCTTTTTTACATTAGTAGATTACAAAATTGGGTAGCTGTAGTTAGCGTTCTGGATTTGATATTGTTAACTAGTACCCTCTTCATTAGAAGTTGTTAATGTTAGTTGTTTAATGTTAAGTAATGGTTGGATTCATCTCGCTTTTTATATTATTTACTCAGTGATTGCTCTCGAGTGATTGTTTTCGTGTTGGGTTTAAATAACGGGTTTCTTCTTTGATGGTTGGGTTGTCACATTCGTAAAGATCAATGTGTTTTTAGTGTCGTGTTCTTATAGTTAGACTAATTGTAATAAGGTTTGCCATAACACGTGGAAGAGCCTCATAACACGTCTACCATTGTTACGCCTCCCTCTAACGACGCCACACCAAATTTTGGAGGATCTGCTTGGCTGAACGGAATTTTTGTTATTGTGTGTATGAGTATATTGTGGGGTGTATGTGTCTTTAAGGAGTATGTTTATGTAATTGATTTGGTGGTCATAATTATGGTTATTTGGTGAATGAGTGAATTCTAAGTGACAATGATAAATTTAATTACTATTATACCCAGTCTTATAGTTGTGTGTCATTGTATTTTATCGGTCATTAGATTGAAAATATAGTTTTGATGTGGTGGTATTTTTAAGCTGGATTTTATTATAAGATTACTAAAAAAATATGTCGTTTATAAGATTACTAAAAAATATGTCGCATGTATTCTCTTTATTCTCAAATCTACATCACATGCATTATGCCACTTTTCAAGATCACATCCAAAAATCAGTTTCTTGTATTTTTATGTACTAGTTCCACTTTATTTTCGTTTGATTTAAGGTCATTTTTGGAGGGTCTAAAAGTATTTTCCTATGATTTAAGTTTTCCCTTTTTTGACTACCATTCCTTCCTCCACCTGCCAAGCTGTAGGGGCCATGCGTCAGCATTCTGCAAATTGTAAGAAGATAATAACTTTTCAATAAAAAATGAGTTCTGGAGCTAGCAAGATACAAAAAGACACACAAGTATCAAATATGATTTGAGAACTGAGACGAACAGATCGAGAACGTTATAGTACCTTTTTCCCAAGTATTCTCAACCAGATGATTGACGTAGTTTCTTTTGTTAGACTACTTCTAGCAGTCACGTCATTTCTGTTGGAAGAAAACATAATTCATTAATCTTTGTTTTTCAACATAAGGGCTGCTGCAATTCGACACAGACAAAAAGAAATCAGGATGGGTCAAAACATAAAGCCTGCAAGATTCAGTTTTGGGCCAACCAACCCATTAGGCAGAAAAACGGTTATTTAGTTTAGGATTTAAGCATTGTAACGTTTTATTTTAGGGTTATGTAGATTACTTTTAGTGAATCGTTGTGTCTTTTGACATGAAGCAACGTTTCATCTCTTATATATAGGTTTAGGATTTTCTGTAAATATCAACTCATTCTTAATCAATATATCAGATTCTTAGGGTTCAACCCATCTTTTTTTTGTTTCTTATTTATTGATTCTATGATGAATACATGTTGTTGTTATGATCATTCGATCCTGGAAATCCTCCCATACAACCTGTGCAAAAATTTCATCTTTTTACTCACACTAGTCATCACTCCCTCACACACACTCACATACCAAATAAAAAATTAATAAAAACATTATAGAAGACCCACTTTAGCACAACTCCATATAAGGAATATCTCACCGTTCGTTGCCTTGCTTTTGCCTCACGCGACACCTCAAACATTGCCAGCAACAATCACGGCGTCAGGTGAGTCCTCACAATTGCTTGCCACCATCACTAGGAGTAGTCTTAAGGACGCATATATCCATGTCAATGCCAATGCCAAAGACAACCGAAGGATGAATAATAAACAAATATAGTGCGCAGGTATTTTAATTTAAGCGGTAACCAAGTGATTGTGTCCTAAGTCGTGTATAAAACAGTTATAAGAAACAGTTTGTAACATAATATTGTAAGATAGTTAATTTGTCTATCAATATATAATATCATTGTTTATTTTCATTTTCTGGTTGGACACAAGTATAACAACGTACCAAACCTAATATATGAAATTAATAAAACACAAAATAAGTACCTAATTATGATTATATCAACATCAATATTAACAAGATCGATTTGGAAACAAAAGAAAAATATCATCAAACTGAAGATAACATCAAATTCATATCAATTTAATTAAAGGTTTGAACTAAATTGATTATACCCTCTAAAAACAATTTTGAACTCTCACAAAAATATTTTTTCCAACAAACTGGAGTATATTTCAAGAATAGCCTCTCATCTTTTTGCTAGTTTACGCTTTCTGCTATATATACATAGATGGTTCAAAGTAAAATGCTTGATGGGAAGCTTGTGCTAGTGGATGATGAAGGGAAGCCGCTACCTTTACAAAATGAGGCTACTAATATTGTTGGTAATACCAGTAAGGAGGCGGATCATGTTTTGGACGATAGTGATAGTGACGAGGTCGAAGATGTATGTGGAAAACTAGAAGGGGGGGTTGAATAGTTTACCGGTTTTTAATCTAAATATCTTTTGAAGCTTTCCATTTAATCAAAGATATGAACACAAAGACAATATGTAATATGCAAGTATAACGAAAGAAACGATCAAACCATGACACGATTGTTTATCGTGGTTCGGCTACAAGGAACTCTATTTTCCTTGCCCTACGTCCATGCCCCGAGTATCCAACTCGAGAGTTTCTTTCACTAGTCAACAAGCTCCTTCACCGGCGGAGAAAACCTTACACGTCGCTTACAAGTTTACCGACACTAAGCTAGATGTCGAGTTCTTTTACAAGGGTACGACCACTCCCGTTTAGTTCTTTACAAGGGTACAACAACTCCCGTCACACTATGTATTTTAAGGCCTAAAATCTAAAATACTAACCGATCACAACTGAAAACACACAATCAAAAAAGTGTTAAAACTACACAAAGTCTACACGATGCTAAGCAACATAGCTTGCAACGTTGTGTTGAATACTTGTAACTTAATATGGCAGCTTGTGAACTTCTTTGCTACAAAAGAATCTCACCAAAACAATGAATGTTAAAGTGGTTAGATGAAAGATATGAACTATGTAATTGCAAAGTAATAATGGAAGTGATAAAGAGAAAAAATTCTACCCAAATTGCTTGTATTTATAGGCAAAACATCCAGCAGGTTCCTGGCGGAGAACGCGGAAGCCCTCATAGGTTCCGCCCGGTCGTACCACAGGGTTCCCGCAAGGTCCTGACAGTGTGTTTGCAATAACTTACAAAACCAACCAAAGTCACATCAACTATAAGATTAGTCAAACACAAAACTTGTGTAAGAAAACTATGAGAGTCAAACCACCAAAACTTGTGTAAGTAAAACATATGGTGAGGTCAAACCACACAACCTTTCCTTTAAATGTATGTTGACCAAAACTTACCCATAAAATGGGATGGACATTTCTATTTTAAGAAATATAAGAAATGTTTGTTTGATATGAAATGTAAATGTAGGCAAATGTTTAGTTATGGCAAGACTTGAATAAAAATCATGTTTTACTAAAAACTAAAGTTATACTTTGTCGTTAACAAAACTTAGCAAAGATAGTAAAATATAAATAACATTTTTA
>LBNU01003387.1:75324-93673 GCA_014162995.1 Artemisia annua
AAGTTGAGTGCTTCTCTTCCTACCAATTCTAGGGGTGAACCTCACATATTTGGGTGGAAAATTTTTGGTGGTACGGTTTTTTTGTGCTAGTCATAAATTCTCCTATCCATGAGACGCTTATTAGGACTAAAGTTTCCCTCCTAATTAATGTAAAAAAAATTTAAATTTCCTCTAAAATTACTCTAACAAGTGTTTCTTTTGGTTTTATTACACACTACTCTTAAACAAGCAAAAATCAAGCAATATTGATGAGGTTTCATTAATCTACCCTTATTTACCCCCCCCCCCTACACTTAAGTTGAACATTGTCCCCAATGTTCGAAAATAAGGAAGGGAAAAGATAAAAGGTTAAAAGAATGAAATCGGATACTCCCCTGATTCGTTCTTTATGCAAGTGAAGTAACACGGTTAGATCCTCCTCCAAGAAGACGAACTATCAAAGCTTCCCTTCCAGTATATGCATCATCTTCTTGTCCTAAATAACCTGTTAGCATGGAAACACTACAAGAAACCTTGCGTAAAATCGGTGGCATTATTCACATATATATAGACGTATACCTAGAAAGCAAGTAAGATATAATGCTTGTGGAATGATTTTTCTACAGATTTCCTGGAATTCATAAGAGAGATTTTAACAAACATACAAGTTCCGTTAGTAAACTTTAATCAACAAATAAATTCCAGATTTTTGCACCTGACGTCGTCAGGTATTAACTCCTGACGCCGTCAGAGTGTTCTGACAGAAAGTTTAAGTTGAGTTTCCGGAAAATTTCTTGGAAAACCTTTGTCTCAATTCCTGGGAATTCTGCAGAAAAAATCATTATGACTCGATACAAGCATTTGACTCTAACAATTACGAATATGTAAACTAATTTCGTTGTTATGATTCATGTTCATTCGTTCTATATTAACCGATTTGGATGTCTCTTACACTTAGCTTTTGCGAATTACCTTTATATGTGATTAAGACGAAGTTAAAAACAAAATAAAGCATTTTCACAATTTAGTTTGAAGCATGAATCAATAACAAGAAATATAATTTACATACGGAAACAAATAAACACAAAGACACACAAAACATGGGTTGCCTCCCAAGAAGCGCTTTTCTTTATTAATGAGTCTTGTAGCTAGACTCGAGGCCTTGCCTCGTTACGTGACTTCTTGTCCGGTTGTGTACTCCGGACCTAACTCTAGACACTCTTTATAGAATCCTATTATTTTTCTCATGACGTAGTCTACTCCTCTACGCTTATCCTCTTCATTCCTATAGTAGACCGCTTGCTTATGTTCTTTCTCAAGGTCCGATAAAAGCCGGTATTGCTCTATCTTATATGGCATTTGGTAAGCTATTTCCTCGGTCCCTTCCTTGAATTTAACTATCCCTAGGGATGGGTCATAACTCATCTTAGAGGCCTCAACAAATGGTCTCCCAAACACTACTTGAGTTAGGCAATCATCAATTACCGGTCGAATATCCTCAACTATCACAAAATCGGTGACATAGGTGAAGTTGCCTACGAATACATGAAGTCCCTTGACCCTACCCACAAAATTGCTTATATATCGGGTATTTGGCAACATCCTAAATCCTAGTGGGTCTCTTTTTATCAAGTTGTAGTAGGCTCTACTCATGATGTTGATGGGGGACTTAAGGTCTATGTAAGCTTTCCATGCATGAAGATGCCCTATGTTGCATGGTATGTTGAGGTTAGATGGGTCACCTGCTTTGATGATTGGATTACCTAGGAAGTGTGGTGTCTCGGGGCTATCAAACAAGTCCTTATGATATTCCTTTTCTTCATTGGTGGGCCACCTATTGAAGTATTCGACTTCACTCTCTACGTCATCTACCTCCTTATTCTCAATCACCTCGGATTCTACGGTCTCAACCTTAGGGTCACTATCGTCCTTATTTTCATCATCCTCTTCCCTAGTAATTGGCTTAATAGTGACAACGTTGACAAAGTGGACATTCTTGGATGATGATGGGTCCTTAGTGGGAGATCCGCTAGTTGTGCTCCTAGTGTCCTTATTCGAGGGTGTCAACACTTGGTTGGTGAAAGCTTTCAACAAGTTGTCGAGTTTATTGGTCATCTCGCTTTGTTGTTGTTTGAAATCGGCTTCAAACCTAGACAATCGAGCTTCTTGAGATGCCATAAAGCTAGACATTAATCCTTCGAAATCGTTGGAAGGATTGTTGTTGGAGTTGCGGTTTGAGGGTGCACCGCTTGGTTGGAAACGGTTAGGTGGGTTGGAAGGGTTGCCTTGAGGTTGTTTCCACCTAAAGTTCGGGTGATTCCTCCAAGAGGGGTTGTACGAATCACCGTATGTGTTTTGCTCGGGCTTGAAAGTGTACCACTTATCTCCCGCTCCGTCGGTACGCGAGGATGCGTAGTCCGCAAAAGCTTGTTCGGGGAGTTCCTTGCAATCGCGAGTGTCGTGGGGACCTCTACACAATTCACAAGAAGAAGTGATTTTGTTCACTTGGCTTGAAGGTTTAGGAGCTTCGTAGGATTTCATTAGATACTTGACTTGGTCTTCAAGTTCCATGATCCTACGGTCGGAAGTGCTTGAGTTATTCGAAGGCAAGGATATTGCCTTGACCGTTTTGTTCAAATCACGGGGATCGTTCCAACTTTCGTTGTCATAGAGAGCAAGCTCGTCTATGAGTTCCCATGATTCCTCCGCACTTTTATCACGTAGCTTACCACCGGCCGCTTGGTCAATGGTTCGCTTTGTGGAGGGGTTGACGTGGTCATAGAATATTTGGACTTGGAGCCAAAGTTCTATGCCATGATGAGGGACTTTGTGAAGTAGGTCTTTGAATCGGCTCCATGCCTCATAGAGAGTTTCGCCTTGATGTTGTTGGAACATCAAGATGTCGCTCCTAAGTTTGCTAGTTCTCCCCGGTGGGAAAAATTGGGCAAGGAAGAGAGTGGTTAGGTCGTCCCAAGTGGTGATGGATCCTGCGGGTAAGCGCTCAAGCCATTGACTAGCTTGGTCACGTAGAGAGAATTGGAATAGGCGTAGTCGGGTGGTCTCTCGGGTGTCAACACTAAGGTCTATGGAATCTACGATTTTGAGGAAATCCTTAAGGTGTTGATTTGGGTCTTCGGAACGAAGCCCATGGAATGCGCATCCGCTTTGCACCAACCGGATGGTGTCGGATCTCAAGGGTGTCACATTGGCTCCTTGGTTGAGCTCAATGGTGTTTCGATAGCCTTGGTGGCTAGGTCGGGAGTACTCTCCTAAGGTGCGGGCTCTAGGAGGTGGGTTTGGTTGAATTAGGTTGTTGGGATCAAGGATGTTACCACCTTCCATGATGTCGGATGGTAACGGTTACGAACAAAAACACGAAGAAAAAGATAGACTAAAGAGAATCCTAGAAAAATAAAACAAAATCTCACTAGAAAGGAGTCTAGTGAGTAGACCTAATTAAGAATAAAAATTAACCTAAACAATAACTATTCCCCGGCAGCGGCGCCAAAAACTTGATGCGCGTGGATTGCAACACGCACTACGTTTTACCTCTCGAGGGATCTCGAGAAGCTTGCAATCCCCACCAGGCAGTGTACCTGACCGATGTAGTATAGTGTAGTGGCAAGTACCGGGGGATTGATCGTTCTCTCGCAGGGAATAGTGTTCGTTAGGCTAAAGGCTACTCTAATCTAGGTCTAAGGGTGGAGGAAGATTCTTTTTGTATTTTTATATTTTATGAAAGCAGTAAAATCTCTGGTTTTGGAGGATAGGGCGGAATTAGTTGCTAGTCAACTAACCCAAGTTATCTACTTCTAAGCTACTTATATTTTTGTATTTTTTTGGTTTTGGGAAAATCAGTGGTGGAGAATAGTGTTTACTTAGATTTCATTACTCCCTAACTATCTTTTACCATGTAATTAGTATGTTGAGTTTGCGTGGATGACGGGTGTATTCCTAACAAGTCGTAGGGAGTGCGTTCAATTCCCTAACTCTATAAATTCCTACCTCACTCTATGACGATACGTCAAGCATCCTATCATGAGCTCACCGATAGCAACCTATGCATGAAATACTACCTTAAAATCGATTAACGCACATACGATTCACGTTTCTTAAGACGTTTAAGCTTGTTACCGTATAGGAGGTTAGCCAGTTTTCTCAAGTCTAATGTAGATGAAACATTCACCCAAACACAATCACAACATACACATCACATGATAATCAATGGTTAGGTTTCATTAGATCTAAGCAAACACAAAGTAAATTAGCCTAGCATGTTGAAAGAAAGACAAGCACAAGTATATATCACACAACACATAGACATATCATATGAATAAAGACTTATCTTGGATTAAACATGCAAGTTAGAGGGGTTAGGATACCCTCTAAGGTCTGTAATACACGTACTAGGGTTTAACCCTAAAGTTATCCACCCCAAAATTCCTCCAAAATTCGTCTCAAATAAATAAAAAACGTTCTATATATATAGAAAATACGGGCTGACGACATCAGCCCAATTCTTGACGTCGTCACCTTGGCGATTAGGGTTTTGTGACGGCCTTCCTTGACGTGGTCATGTTTCCTTGTTCCAGATCTGACGGCCTTAGTTGACGGCGTCACCAAATTGCACTACAAACTCTCTGGCCCGTCACGAGTATTTTCCAATTCTTCACTTCACTTGTTCCTGACGTCTTCACCTTGTAGAGTATGACGGCGTCACCTTCTGTGATCTTTAGGGTCTTTTGAGATTTTGTTGTTTTCCGCACTTTTTCACTCCGAAAACGCCCGAAAATGCTTCTTTTGTGATTTTCCCTTTAAAAGTACCTAAAATGAGAAAAGAAACGACTTTGGGTGAAATCCAAACCAAAAACATACGAATTAGGACTCAAACCGACCTCTAAAAACGTAACATTTTTCGTCTCATCACAAGGGTAAACTTTGCTTTATGATTTACCCTGTTGACTCTGTCAAAGAAAGAGTTTGGATCTCTGATGTGATCAGCTATCATGAACTTAGGCTGATTTAATGTTTCAAATACCTGTGAGGGATAATTTGGTCAAATTAGACTCAATGGATTCAAACACTGAATGAGGAGATTAGATGCCTTGATACCCATATGGATGCTATGCGTGAGGAGTTGGATGAATTTAGTAGAGACATGTTTGTTGTAGAGGATGTACGGGCCGATTTTTATTCAGAGTTCATTCAGGAGCTCCGCAAGTAGCATCGTTTCCGATAGTGGAGTTTTGATATGATGAGCAGTTTGTTTGAGCATCAGCGGATTGGACATCAACGTTTTGATGAGAATACTTACAATCCTCCAATTTCCTTAATTTTCAAGAGATCCTTCGAACTTAATCTCAACCGACACCAAAAGTGCTAGGATTGAATTAAATTCTTTCACATGATCTGTTACAGAGGCCCTTTCCTTCATCTTTGTATTAACCAATTGTTGAATGAGATGCACCTTATTCGACACACTAGGTTCTAGTACATGTTAGATAAAGCTTTTATCAAACCCTATGTGGTCTTTTCTTTGACAACGTTATAGGTTACGTTCTTCGACAAAGATAACCTGACCACACCTAGAGCCTGCCTATCCAACAGAGCCTTGTCTTCAACCTTCATGCTTATGGGTTTGACTTCTGCTAAAGGCTCATGAAGCTTCTTATAATATAGATAGTCCTTGATTTGCATCTTCCAGAACCTGAAAGCATGACTATCAAACTTGTCGATCTTCATCTTCCCGTGTTCTGCCATTGTTTATCTTCACTAGGGCTCTCAAACCACTTTTTTGAGTGTGTGACACCTGCACACACCTCTATACGAACATAGAACACAAACAAAGCTTGCAAAAAGTAAAATGACACAAGATGTAACGTGCTATTCACGACTAGGGCAGTTATGACAGTCCATGGGGTCAAACCAGAGAGATATTATTATTGAGGTACGTACACACACAAGAGAATTGTGTTTACAATTACATTGAGGGGGTATATATTGGTGTGGAAACCCTAATCCTAGTTTCCTCCCCAAGATAACAACTTAGGGGCCGGACTAAAACCAACTAACTCCATATGGGCCAAGCTCATGCTTCCAATTACAACCCAGAAGCTTCTGTTCGCCTAACAGAGTCTCTAGATGAAGCTTTCCATCGGAAGCCTCTGTTAAAGGGTTAGAGCCTTGTCTCCACCTGACAAAGTTTTTCCAATCTTCTTTTGTTCACTGTAAGAATAGGATCCTAAGGATCTATGCATACAATTAGAGTCCTACCTCTGGTGTGGCTGGTAGATTAACGCCAGAGCCAAAAACAGAGCTATATCAGTTATCCACAACTCAACCTATGGTTCAATATTTTAACAAGAACACATTTACCACCACTTTAGCTCAAGATTCAAAGAGGAGAACGGTGGGAGACCTACTTTTAACAGTAACTTATTCAAGCATTTCTCTTTGGAATGAGGTACAACTTCTTGATCGTCCTTTCTCAATCTTGAAATTAAAGACGCGGGTTTGGAATGTGGTGTGATAATCCCCGGGGCCCGATTGGCTTCAACTTTTAATTCTTTCAAGAAACCATTGGATATCATGAAAAAGATGTTCTATCTTTTGTTAAACATTTTGAAACGGTCTTTCACATTCCATAGGGTATGCAGACTCATTGATGAGCATGAAAATATGTTACGTTTTTAGGTTCAGTTTGATTCCTAATTCGTATATTATTTGATCAGGAATTTCACCCAAAGTCTTCTTTCTTCATTTAGGTACTTTTCGAGAGAAAATGCACCAAAAGATGCATTTTCGGGCGTTTCCGGAGTGAAAAAGTGCGGAAAACAACAAAATCTTAAAAGACCCAAAGTGGCACAGAAGGGTGACGGCATCACAAGCTATAACGTAGACTGACGTCAGGAACAAATGAAGTGAAAAAATTGGAAGTACTTCATGACGGGCTAGAGAGTTTTTTGGCTAGTCTGGGTGAGGCGTCAGGAACGCGTCAGATCTGGAACAGGCGGGCGGTGACGACTCAAGAAGCCATCACAAAACGCTATGTGGGCGTGACGTCGTCACACCTTGGGGGGTTGCGCCGTCAGCCCGTTATTTTCGTATATATATAGGACGAATTTTATTGTTTTAGGGGAGGGAACTTGTGAGACTTAAGGGTTAAACCTTTAGCTCGTGTATTACAGACCTTAGAGGGTACTTTTACCCCTACTAACTTGCCAGGTTTAATCTAAGATAAGTTTCCATTCAATCCATAGCGAGGAACGTAATTTCCTTTTTTGTATAATGTTATTGTTTATATTTTAATAGGATTGTAATAAGCTTGTAGGCTTATCTAATTACCCATTCTCAACATGAGCTTAAGCTTATGAGTAGGATAACCTTGTGTTTGCTTAGATCTAATGAAACCCTAAAACTATTGATTATCATGTGATGTGTATGTTGTGATTGTGATTTGGGTGAATGTTTCATTACGTTAGCTGTAAAGGAAGAACTATGGCTTAACGTTTTCCGTCATCTAGGTAGCAAGGAGGTTGGTTTGGTTGTGGTGGGTGGTTTGGTTGAATTAGGTTGTTGGGATCAAGGATGTTACCACCTTCCATGATGGCGGATGGTAAAGATTACGAACAAAAAAACACTAAGAA
Organism: Artemisia annua; assembly: GCA_014162995.1. Lineage (NCBI taxonomy): Eukaryota > Viridiplantae > Streptophyta > Magnoliopsida > Asterales > Asteraceae > Artemisia > Artemisia annua. The sequence continues at coordinate 82,950 of LBNU01003387.1, forward strand.
AAAAAATAGACTAAAGAAAATCCTAGATAAAGAAAATAAAAATCTCGCTAGAAAGGAATCTAGTGAGTAGACCTAAAGAAATAAAAATTCTACCTAAACAATAACTATTCCCCGGCAGCTGCGCCAAAAACTTGATGCGTGGTTTTGTGACCTTATAACAGGTTTTACCTCTCGAAGGATCTCAAAAGGCTTACAACCCCACCAGGCAGTGTACCTGACCGATGTAGTATAGGATAGTGGTAAGTACGGGGGATTGATCGTTCTCTCACAGGGAATAGTGTTCGTTAGGATAGAAAAGCTACTCTAATAGGTCTAAGGGTGGAAGGAAGATTCTTTTTGTATTTTTATATTTTTTGAAAGCAAGTAAAATCTCGGTTTTTAGAGGAAGGGCGGGACTTGGAACCGAGTAGATTTACAATGCCTTTGCTGGGAAATCTTCATTCAAATGCATTTCATTTTTCACTAAACTCTATGAACTCACCAACCTCGTGTTGACACTTTAGCATGTATTTTCACGTATTAAGCAATGACACGCTACTGGAGGCTTTGGCAGGGCATGGCATGGTCATAGAAGACTCTGATATTCATATGGGGACCGTTTTAAACTATATTTTTAAGGGCCTAATTCCGCACTACTTTTAACAATGTAATTCAACACTTTTGTTAAACGATATTATTATAAATGAATGAGATGAAAAACCGTTCTTTGCACTTGTGTTGTGATACCAATTGAGTTGCACCCCAGCGACATGTAAGCTTCCACTGGACCCGATTTTGGGGGTGTGACATTGACCCAGTTTAAATCGACCCATTTTTCGACCGGAACGATTCAACCAGTTGAACCACCCGGGTCGAACCGGGTTTCAAACATTATCCATTACTTAAAAGTACAATGATTTATTCACATTGTACAACCAATTAAAAACATATCTACCATATTAAATACAACCAATTAAAACACAAACCGGGTTGACCCGGGACGCTAAACCCGTTTTTCGATCGGAACGGTTCAACCAGTTGAACCACCCGGGTCGAACCGGGTTAAAAAACATCATGTTTAATTCTCACATCTTCAAACTTTTATTATTTTTCGTTTATAACCTATAAACTATTTTTTATCAATAAACTATCTGTCGCTATAAAATCTCGTTGCCATGCACGTCGTCTAGTACACTATAAATTTGAATATAAATTCTTCAAATGAGACAAAAGATTGATAGCTTACATGAAACAACATCGATCAAGACCACAAGATGGAACAATCTTATTCCTATTAAGATCCCAACATTCATGCATTGGATCTTATTAAATTGGTGGATTCGGTTACTCTTGCAATTTTTTTTGGAAAAAGTCTTTGACGGGGTTGTTCAAACCACGTTGTGGGTTATTTGGCGCTATAGAAAACGAAATATGATTCGACCTTAAAATGCCGTGGAAGATTTGCTTGGAGATGAAGTTAAAAACTCTTTCGTTTTTGTGGATAGTCAATAGGGATATAAAGTTTCGTCCAATTCAAACCTGAATAAAGAATTGTTTTTTTCACTATCGCTGAATAAAAAGTAGGCTTGCTAATTAGGCTTAAAATAACTTTTCCAACTTCATGGTGCGTTTTCGATTTTCACTATCCTTGAATAAAAAGTAGGTATGCTAATTAGGCATAAGAATCATTTTTCTTTCATGTAATATTAAAGAATTGTTTTTTTTTCCAAGTGTTCTAAACAAACACAATATCGCGTATCCTTTACAACTAAAATACAAAAGACACAGAAAACCCAAAAAGTTAACATTGATATACAAATTCGTCGATCAAAGTGTGAACATCCATCAGCTCAGCGAGGAACACAATACACCAAAGTAAACTCGAACATGAACTACATAACTCAACATATAAGGTCGTACATTTCTTTTCAATGAACGATATGGGATTAAATCAACTTTTGCTTCTAATCAGAAAGTGATACAAGGTACATCCTACACTGTTGTTGTAAAACCGAATATAACCAAATTCACTTAAGATAATGTTATCATATGAAGATAACACATAATCATAGTCCATAGAATGACGTAGAAGTTAATGTCATTCATCTTTAATAAGTCAGGGTCATCTTTACGTTATTTCCCATAGTTGTTTATCCTCAATTCTAGCTCCTCAAGATAGTCTTAGCATTTCAATACATCACCTTTGCAGCACATTGACGCAGCACAAAGTCTTTATACATATCAAGTTGTAGAAACACCATTATCTTCATGTTACAACTGGTTAGTTGTGTACTAGCAGTTTTATAACAAAAGAAGTTCTATGGAAATAAGAATCAAAGTCATGATCACTCTTAAAAGGTAAACGAAAATAAGTATACATGATCAAATCAAAATGACTTTATAACTTGTCGTTATGTTCATCAAGTAAATTGTCCAAAGAAATTGATATATGCATTTACATAGCTACATGCATACATATATACAAAACGGAATGCTCTTTGTATTCTGAAAAGAGTACATTGGCTGTGCTTAGCGTGGCGGATGGATGGGTGGGTTATAGGTTAATTATAATGCATGTCTCGCAACCACTATTTAATCTACTTGTTATGAATTTTATGAATAGGTAATGTGTTGATAAATAATACTAATGATTACCAAATACCAAAACTATAAATTAACATTAATACTCTAAGGGTGCGTTTGGTATCCCACTATGGGAATGAGACTATCACTATGAGAGTGATTAAAGGTGTTTGTTTAAGATGAGGGGGCCCACCACTATGGTAATGAATGATAGATATAATACATACTCCATATACATCAAAAGAGTTAGGTATGGATCTTTCATAGATATAATAAAACATCAACCGCAGATTTACCAGTGGATGAACAACAGACCCGAGAGGTTTAGAATATCTTCAAGGGATGCTGCAATTCAGCTAGATCTAGTATCTAAAGTAAATGGAATTTCAAGCGCTGAAGATTACTTCAATAACCTACCCAATAATTTGATGGACAAACGTATATACGGGGCCCTCTTAAATGCTTACGTCCGTGCTAGAATGGTAGAAAAAGCTGAGTCTCTATTAGTTGAAATGAAAAGAAAGACTATGCTACCCACGCACATCCATTTAACGTGATGATCGATGACCCTTTACCTGAACCTGAAAGATCAAGAAAAAGTAGAAGCCTTGGTGTCGGAAATGATGCAAAGCAACATTGATCGCAGCAGAATAAGCGGTGAAGCTTTTAACCACGGATCGTTGTCCCAACGAGGGTTGAACTGATCTCGTCACTCAAGATCGTGAGCTATGTGAGATGAATGGGTTTGAAAGATGATTTTGGTTTAACTATACTACAACGACAATTTAAAATGCAATTAAAGTAAAGGAAAGCGATAAAGTGACACAAAATAAGTAAGCAAGTAAAGAAACATGTAATAAAGTGACTTCAAGAAAGCGACAAGTAAAGTGCGATAAGTAATGAAAACGGTAAATGAATTTAAAAGACAATATGTTTGCAAAGCGACGCGGGTAAGTGCATTAAGTGTGAGCTAAAGATTTGTGATGAGTTATTTTCTTTTCTCGAGATTAGTTGTCAATTAATCCCTTGAAGAGATTATAACTCTAAACAAATGAATTAATCGTTCAAAGGTTTTTGTTCTTGAATAATTAAATCACACGTCTAAGTAATCTTAACGATTATTAATCACAAAACTTTAATACCCGCACTTAACTTACAAACCCGAGCCACTAAGCAAACACGTTTAAAAACTACTCACGACTCATATTAAAAACGTAAAGCGATAAAGAAATGCAAAGACTTGTAAACGTTAAACGTAATTAAAGTTTAAATATAAAAATGCAAGACATTAAACTTGAATAATAAAACGTAACTAAAAAGGTTTAAGAAAATTTTGACAGCATAACGTTTAGATTTAAGAAAAATAAAACCTCACTCGATTAAACGATGAGGAAAAGAAAAACCTAACTCGGCGTAAAATAAAAAGATGAAACTCGAAAGAACTTAGAAGAACACCATACTTGCAAAACAAATGCACCACACTCGCAAGTCTACTAGAACTGATACTCGCTAAATGAGTCCCCATACTCGCTAAATCACTTTCATACTCGCAAATATGGTAACATACTCGCAAGACACAAAATCAAAACTCATACTCGCAAGGTTTCGAAAACCATACTCGCAAAACAGGTTTTGATACTCGCAGAAACATGGCATACTCGCAACAATATTCACCATACTCGCTATTCTGAATTCCTTACTCGCAAAACTAAAATGAAAATTCCATACTCGCAATTCCCTAAAACCTTACTCGCAAAAATATAGAAAAAACGATTTGAACTTGAATTTTAACGTGACAAAAGATTGAAAACTAAATAAAACCAATAAGACTTTATGTAAATCAAGTGTAAAAAGCTAAATAAGCTTGTGAAAAGCCAAATAAGCCACGACAAAAGTTACAAGCCCTAACCCATGAGCTTTTATATTCGAATCAAATTTTTACATGCAAAGGTGAAAAGAAAACTTATAAAAGCTTGTAGAAAAGATTAAGATGACATGAAAATAAGCTCAAAAGATTTAAAGACTTAGAAGAAAGATTAAGTTGAAGCATAAAATAAGCTAAAGAAAGATATTAAGACATGGAAATAAACTTGCATAAAAATAAAACTTACCTAATACAAAAAATAAACTAAGACTATCCTAAAACTAATCCTAAAACTAACCAACCTTCCAAATGAGGAGGTGATGTCAATTTATAGGTCAAGAGCTTGTACAAGTTTGACAATGTTGCACGTTAAGCCCTTGAACCTTTACAACTCATGAAAAGAACACTAAAACTATGTTACAAACTATTAAACGTTCTTAAACATTAAACGTAACACTAATGTAATCTTGAGGATTCGAGTTGACGTTTCTTCCAAAGGTCTTCAAAAGATTTAAAAGCGACATCTTTCTCAAATGTGGAGGACTTTTCTTGAAATTCTCTTTGAGCTTCAGTAAAGTGTCTCATGAACTTTTCTTCGAGCCTTTAAGGAATACATTTGTCTTGCGCTTTTCTTAAGTAGATATCATCATTGTCTCGGCTTTTTGACACTTTTCCACATCTCGTGCTCGTTTTAGGCTTTTTGGTTGACTTTTATGTCGTTTATGCGATATCCTCTCCTACACAGTCACAAACACAAAAACACGATATCTTTGGCGTTTAACGTTAGTTTTTGGTCTTATAGAGCCTGAAAATGGTGAATAAAAGGTATGTGAATAAGCACATACCAAAAATCGATTTGGATTTGTATTCGTACAATATATTGATTTCGTCGCGTGGGTCACAAGGATCTATTGAAAAGATGGAAGAAGCATTTGAAAAGTTGATATTTGATGAGTCGGTTAATCGGAACTGGGCTACTCATAGCACAATGGCTACTTTATATATCAAGAATTCAAGCTGAAGATTGTCTTAGAAAGATTGAAACTTTAATCACTCGTCGTGAATATGGGAATCTTACAAAACAATCTTTCCATATATACCGAATTTGGGTTATAGTGTTGTTATCTCATCATTCATTAGGATGGATGATATTGAAGAAGTTGAGTTACTTTAAGAAGAATGGGTTTCTATGAAGACATCTTATGCCACGAGAGTTGGAAATCTTTTATTGGGTTGGTATGTCCGAAACGGGTTACAGAAAAAGCCGAAACTTTTCTTAAGGAGATGTTGAATGTTGGAAAATCAAATTCGAGTACATGGGAAATCATCGCTGAAAGTCATATAAAAGAAAGTAGGATTTCTGATGCATTGTCTTGTCTCGAAAAAGCATTCGCTGAAGAAGGCTCGAGCTTCTGGAGACCAAAGCCAATGAATATTTCTGTTCTGTACAATCTTTGTGAACGAGAAAATGAAGAAAAGAGCATGGACTGCTTGAGGTGTTGAGGAAAGTGGGCGTTCTTGAAGATGATCTGTATATGTCGTTTTTACCCTTTTACACAGGATCTAAAGCCGAAAATGTTAAAGTTAGTGTGGGCGGCGATGATGAAGAAGCAGCGGATATGCTTCTAAATGAACTGCAGGCTAGCATTTAAGGACTTGTTGAGGTTATTTTTCGTGCCATTATTTACTGTTGTTGAAGAGTAATGCAGGTTCTAATTTATGTTAGACGAGATTTTGCAGTTGTAATGATTGGGAATTTTTGCAAAATTATCAACCGTTGCTTAGCTAAATTCGAGCAATGTACAACTTTTATGCAGAATTTACAAGTAGTTATAGCAATTTATATTTTCTTATCGTTTTTATTCTGTGGTTGAATGTGATGAATTTTGAGCGATGTACTATTTTTTCTTGCCGAAGGTAGAAGTTATTACAACAACATTTTTTACTTGTGCTCTCTTGAAGTTTACTACCCAAGAAATATTCAACTTCCTTTTATTGTCATTTTGAACATTTCTTTTACTGTTATTATAATTATTTTTCAAAGTATTACTTGGTGATAACTACATAATCCAAAAATTGTTTATATCTTATACTTTTTATCAATAACATTTATGAGACTGATTTATAGAAATTTGTCATCGATTACCTAAATCACCGAACATGTGTTTCTGAATGTTTGGACAAAGAATTGTATTGGTCGTTTGATTTTGTTTTGATAGAGTTAATGCCAGAAGTACTCAAAGAACCAAATGATTTTCATGTTATATTAAAGTTTTTTCCAGTGTTCTAAACAACCACGCGTATCCTTTACAACTAAATTTGTCTTGCGCTTTTCTTAAGTAGATATCATCATTGTCTCGGCTTTTTGACACTTTTCCACATCTCGTGCTCGTTTTAGGCTTTTTGGTTGACTTTTATGTCGTTTATGCGATATCCTCTCCTGCACAGTCACAAACACAAAAACACGATATCTTTGGCGTTTAACGTTAGTTTTTGGTCTTATAGAGCCTGAAAATGGTGAATAAAAGGTATGTGAATAAGCACATACCAAAATCCCCAGACTAAGGTATTGCGTGTCCTCACGCAATGTAATCACGTCACGCTTTAGAGATAAATAATTTCAAACCTCTCTTTACTAACTTTGAAAAGTAGCAAAACGTTCAAAAGAGTTCCGAAATCATTTATTCCCTAAAACGGCCCGAGTTACCATTTTTTGCTATGTACATCATATATTATACTACTTTAGCTTATGACGGTGTGCTTGACTTTCATTATCTTTCAATAACGATTAAGGGTCATAGAGCAAGAACACGATCCATAGAAAAGTGACCGATTGGATAAAATTCATCGTCCTTGATTTTTCACAAGCTCCCAAACTAAGCGTAAAAACGGATCAATGTTTAATTACAAGTTAGATGCCAACGCTACTCATGGAAGTTACTCGTGTACCTCCTGCTCCCATTTTCCTATTTTTGTATCTCATTATTTTATTTTTGTGAGAGAAATGAATTTCTTTATAAGCATCTCGTTTCATAGTTTTTAGTCCGATAAAGATACCAAATTCATACGCTAAGTAGTTATCGATCTTCCCTTAAGAAGGTCTGCAAGAGAAATGTGGTCCACATCAAGGATATTGGATACATACAAAGACTTTGGAATACATCAAAAATAGACATAAGTTGGCGAGTACATTTCACGTGCACCTCATGCGTCCGATCTAGGATCGTAACATGCACCTCACGCGCGTCCAACTTTAGTCTTAACACTAGAACTCATGATCCATAAATCTTCAACATACATCCTTATTCTTGGGTTTTTTATTTTTTTCTTTTCTCATTTTTTNTAGGGTAGCTCCGAAACCACATGCGTACTACGCTTATTCAACGATATACAATACAACTCGAGATAATGGCGTGTATCCATGATGTGTACCCAATTTCCCAAGCAAAGATTCTCTTAAGAAGATAAAGAACTACTCATTCGGCTAAACCTAACATCTTTAATTATTTTGTACAGATATGGGGTGAAGCAATTTTGTGGGAACAAAAAGACATGAGTACCTTCGATGAGCTTTAAAGAGATCCAACTACTCTATGCTTAGCATCTAACTTCTAAAGAAACTCTATCATTTCACGTTCTCCGCAAATTTAAAATCTCAAATAATGAGATCCGCGAATGCTTAGCCATAATTTAAAGCCATGCATGTATAAAGTAAAGTACGGGAGCCGACAAAAGAGTAGCTCCTTGTGTACAAAACTAGCAAAAGCTTTTATGATCATCTTTGGTTAAGGGAACAAGCTAGGGCTCAACACGCCCGGATCAAGTCAAAATTTTTATTCTCACTCTTACCTAGTAGGAAAATCAAACACGGTGTCAAAACTTTTATTCTATTTTTGCATAATTTTTAATTTTTTCTCATTTTTTTTCTTGGGATTTTTCAAAATTTTTCAATTTTTGTGGATTTTTGAGGAAAAACGGGGTTGCGTAAGTAAACGACAATGGTGAAAGTGCTAGGTCATCAAATCGAAGATTCACCCCCCAGACTAAAGATAAACATTGTCCTCAATGTTTAAAAAGGTAAGGGTAATCCTAACAATAAATCTAAGGCCGTTTATAAAGTATGCCAAAGATACCATTAGTCGATAAGATTTTGGATATTTGATTTCCAAGCAAGCATCAAGACATGGGACTCGAGTGGAGATGAGATGAACCATGAGCACGAGAGTCATCATGAATTGGAGAAATCCTGCACAAAATACAAACAACCAAGCAAACACAAGATTGGAAGAGGTCGCCCTCCTCGCGTTACTTATTAGATAATAAAAAGGATAAGCATGGGGTGCCTCCCACGAAGCGCTTGTTTAGTAACGAGTCGTATAGCTTAGACTCGCCCCGAATTTACTTGTCCTTGGGGGAGCAAATGAAACACACAGCATAAAAAGTGACGATTCCAGGATCAAAAACAACATCCTCACTCCCGGGGGAATGACGGATGGGAGAAACAACAGCATAGGTTAGATAAGGAAGAAAGATCATAACAACGATTTCGAGGTCAAATTCAAAGAGATCCTCCATAGTAAGCACAACTTTCTCCTTGGTCTTATAATCATCCTTCTTCAAAGTTTCATCAACAAATTCTTCAATAGTAACGTAAGAAGCAAGGATGTCGGGCTGGAGCCCATAGGAGTCCTTTAAAGGCAATATACCGGGTTTAAAAATTTTATCTTCTGAAAGGAACGATAACGGAGTATCAACCACGGTAAAAGATGATGAATCCTTAGTCGATGACAACTTAGTAGGCTCAGAAACTTCTTCAATTCTTGATGGAGTCGGATCGACTAGAGTTAAAAACTCATCGTGAAGAGAATCAACCATATGATGAACATTTGTAACCTCGGGTTCCGTAACAGACTCGTCACTATCCTTAATCTGAATATCGAAGAGCGGATTATCTGAAATCATCGTAAAATCTGGTTCGAGATCAAATAGAGGGTTGGTGAAAGTTGTTTTGAAAGTTTCAAGAACAAGGTTATCTGATTCATTTGAGGTTTCATCAATTTCTGAAAAAACATCGATCTCTTCTGGAGAGAAGTCAGGAGTATTTGGTTCAGAAAATGAGGTGGGATTGCCACACTGAGGGATTTCTTCTTCCACGTACTCGATTTCTCCATAAGACAAGGAAGTGTAACCTTCGTCAGACTCGGAACATATCTCATCATGTTTATCAATGGACTCATCAGTAACTTCATCGTTCTTCGGAGGGAGAGGAGGTAATGGTTCTTCAAGTAATAAACTTTCAAGAAAACGAATATCTCCCTCCGAATCAAAGTTAGTATCATCAAACGGCTTATCATTAGTATCAACGAGATTATCACGACGATCATTTTCAAAGGTTTCACCATCACCGTTAGAAGTTTCCCCGGATTCACTTTGGATTGGGACAAGGTTCTCCACACTAGACTTATTGATTTCGTCCGATTCCGTTGCCGGAATAGTGTTAAGAGGCTCGTCCCTCATTGTTAGAGAATCCTCGGGTCTTACGGGAGGACAGATAGGTGCAATTTGAGGAAAAACGTTGAAAGGGAACAAGTCTCTCCTCGTCATCATCGGAATCATCGTCATAAATAAAAGCCTTTCGAATTTTCGCCGCTCTTTCTTCAGCAAGTAATTCTTCTAGAGACTTTCCATGAGGATTATGATTGATTTCAAAAAGTCTAAATTCAATCCATGAGAATTAAACAATAGGGGGTAAGAAGATTGTTTTTTGGATTTTATGTTTTGAAAAATGTAAAACAAAAGTGAAAACTAATTTGAAAAGGAAAATCTATGATTTTTGATTTTAGAAAAGTGGAAATCAAAAGAAAAACAAATTAGAAGAGAAAATATTTTTGTGTTTTTATGTTTTGAAAATATTTACAAAAGCATTAACTTCTCGAAAGAAGGGTCTCCAAAACACATTACTCAAACGATCGAACGACTAAATCTTATCAACCGCTCCCCGGCAGCGGCGCCAAAAATTGATCGCAGCAGAATAAGCGGTGAAGCTTTTAACCACGGATCGCTGTCCCAACGAGGGTTGAACTGATCTCGTCACTCAAGATCGTGAGCTATGTGAGATGAATGGGTTTGAAAGATGATTTTGGTTTAACTATACTACAACGACAATTTAAAATGCAATTAAAGTAAAGGAAAGCGATAAAGTGACACAAAATAAGTAAGCAAGTAAAGAAACATGTAATAAAGTGACTTAAAGAAAGCGACAAGTAAAGTGCGATAAGTAATGAAAACGGTAAATAAA
>LBNU01003388.1:15046-42564 GCA_014162995.1 Artemisia annua
GTCATCATCAGAATGTGCATTAGCCATGAAGCTGTTGTCATTTGCATTCGTGTTGCTGCGGGCTTCATCTTTGAGAGCAAGGAGTAATGCCTGTTTGTGATACTTGCTTCCTTGAGTTCTCGGTGATGGACATGCAGTTGCCAAGTGACCTATTCCATTGCAGTTATAGCATCTGATGACTGTATTCCCTGATTCAGTATTCCCTGTGTCAATAATCTCTGCCTTTCTCTGAGGGACACTACCATTGTTCCTGAATCCTCCATTGTTGTTAAACCGTTGTCCAGAATTAGAGTTACCCATATTACCACCCGATCCAAATCTGTTACTGTTGCGGTTCTGAATCTCAACGCGACCATCGTGAATGACAGCTTGATTCCTTGTATTTGAAGATGAACGAAGTCGATTGTTGGATTTGTTTGAGAATTTGCTGAAAGCCCGGGCTATGAGTGCAATTCCTTGGTTGAGACTGTTGAAGTCCTCATCATCATCGTTATCATTAGCAGTGAGTGGTGTAGACAAGGTGTCATTGTTGTCATATGATGCAAATTGATTTGTAGGAGGGTGCGATGAAGAATCATAAGATGAATACGGAGATGGATTGTTGTGATAAGCCTGTTCTGGATGATAAACATTGTGTTGTAATGGTGGAGCCGGAACATGTGATTGAGCAACAAGCGCCAAAGAGTTTGTAGGTGGGGGCTGTGAATAGTTTCCTCTGAGAGCGCGATCATTGTCAACTTCACGTTGATGATGTTTCAGATAGTCATACAACAAACCATATGGTGTTTCATGAAGGTTTCGGGCTTGTCGAACAAATGTCACATACTTCTGCCAATCAGGACCAAGACATCCTAAGAACTTCGTGTTGACAGCAATCTTTGGTAAGATGATGTTGTGTCTATCGAGGTCATTAATGATGTTAGTGAAGCGGTGATAGTATGACTCAAGTGATTCCATTGGCTCAATCATGAAATGTGTGTATTCCATGTAAAGTTTTGACTCCATGTCCTCCTGATTCAACTGAGTTCCTTCCATTAGGAGATGAACATGTTCCCACATTGCCTTAGCAGTTTTCTGAGCATCAACACTGCGAAAGATTGGATTAGGTATGCCTTGAAGAATGTAGATCATGGCATATTCATCAGCTTCTTTGTGAAGTAGTTGTTCAGCAGTAAGTTGAGCATCAGTATAGGGTCTGTATGATTCCGGTACGGGTGGATTAGCATTAGGATCACCAGGGACATGGGTAGTCGGTGTTACAAATGGGCCTTCATTGATAACTTGTCTCATGTATTTGCCATGTGGTTTCTTGAGTTCAAGAAATCTTAGGAATCGACTTGACCACTGAGCATAATTACCGGGTGTGAGCATGGGTGGTGTGTCAAGTGAACCTGCTTCATGTCTTGATTGTTGAGTAGTGATTACTTCACACATTTGGTCAAACCAATGAGTTTGTTTCGACGGTTGAGTGATTTGTTGCATTGGAAATGGTGGAGGTTGAGGAAGTTGTTGATGTTGATGCATCATGACATGTTGTTGAGGGACCATTTGATTATATGGATATGATTGTTGAGGTTGTTGTAGTTGAAATTGTTGTTGTTGTTGACGAAACAATTGTGTTTGATGATAGGGTTGCTGATGATGAAAGTTGTAGTACGGTGGTTGAGACATGATGAAATACTTGTGTGAAAATGGATCTTGTAGAAGGTATAAGTGTTATGCCAATTCTCGAAAACTATCCCAAGTATGTTTCCAAAGCTTAAAATGTTGAATATCTCGAAAAACAGTCAAAGTACCAAAGATGTCGAAAAAGTAAAAGATTTCGAAAAAATTTCAAAAATTTCTCGAAAGAATGGTTTATCGAGAAAAATTTTAGCAAAGTTTCGAGAAATTTTACAGTAGCAGGAATTTGTAGAGTTCTCGAAAATTATGAAAGGATTTCGAAAGTTTTCCAAGGATCTCGAAAATCAAAAGATTTCGATAAGCCAGAAAAGATCTCGAAAGTTCAAAATTTTCGAAAAAAATTCCACAAATTTTCGAGATTATACAATATCGAAAATATCCAACAAGTCAAAGTGTTTTCTTTCTTATACAAGATAGAAAAGCACTGAGTAACCAACGAAAACACTTTAGGAGCAGTCACAAAAGATCTCGAAAGTTAGGGTTTAAAAGATTTCGAAAAAAGGTACACTTTTTGGCAGATTTTGTTTTTGTTAAAAGCAATCCAAAAACACGTTTTTAATCCAAGATTCTTGTACAACTAACTTTAAAATGATGAAATCTTAAAGAAAGTTGCAAACTTGAACAACTTTTTGAAATTTTGAAAAATTTCGAAAACAAGTACAAGTTTCTAAGCTTGCATATTTTTGCAAAAAATTTGATATTTTGTTGTTTGTTTGAGTTTGTAACACAAGTTTGATGACAAATATGTGATAGAAACACTAAACAAACAAGAAAGTAGCAAACTTTAATCAAAAATAACGATTGAAAAACAAGTTTTTGGGTCGTTTTGGTACAAAAACAAAACGTATACCTTCTATTTGGCGATTGATACCACTTGTTAGGTCACCATATTGTAAACACAAGTATAGATTTGGTAGAAATGAGATGAGAAATAGAGTTTGGTTAATTATAACAAATATGAAGAATAAAAGTGCAAGAGTTTCTTTAGTGTATTGAAATAACCAACAAGAGAATGGGATACATAGATGTCCTATTTATAGGATGGGAGCTAGGGCAACACGCCTACTCCTTCCCTTCTCTTAAACGTTTGGGCTTTAGGCCCGTTGGACGAGTATTGGACTCATCCTTAATAGTAACATATTTAATCAACTTAGCAACCTATTACAAATGTTGAAATAACCGAGACTTGACTAAAATGTAGAGAAACTTAGGTTCTAACATGCCAGTAGTGTTACTTTATCTCAAATCCTTCTGATAACTTAAGTAGAAGCAGTTGTGACTGAATTTAAAACTTCAATAGGTGAGGATATTTAGGAAACGAATCCTGGGAATGATTATGAAGTGAATATATCAGTTACTGCCAAGAGAAGAGCCTCACACACAGAGGTACGGTTTTTACACATCCGTACAGTAGCCATAATACATTAAGATGCGTAAATAATGTAAAGAAATTTGTAATTTAGAAAGTCCATTATCTCTCAGAACTGTATATTAATTGTCAAAAGAGAAATTGAAAAAAAAGTCTGATAACCGCATCAATTATAGTTGAATACACCTTCTATTTTGAAAAAAATGTCATGAATACAAATTCAAATATTTGAAGCTGATATAAATTTTGTTCTCTATTTAAAAAACCAAAATTTCAGGAATGTCAGGTGTTTAAATTTTAGCTTAAACTTGCATCGTTTGGTCACATTTTATATCATTTTGGCCCCAAATGTATCTCATTGTGTGGCAGATAGCATATTAGCATTATTTAGACCAACCTAAGATGTTTCTGTACTATTTCATTCTCAGATAGGCCAAATGGTTGGTAGAATCTGTCTATTGTCTTTTACATCATTCAAAAGTCCACAATGGATAAGCTAACTCGAAAAGGCTTTCTGCAGGAGTTTTACAGCAAGCCAACAACAAGGTGGCCGTGAGGGTGTACAGCAAGGGTAGCAAATGCAAGGTAGCCATTTCACTACCTTAAAGTCAAAGTCAGAATAGAAAATACCCTGCAGCCTTTCTATACGGATTGATATGTGATAATACCAAACACCATTTTGATCATGTTGTCATCATGGTTCAAACCATTTGTGACGGTTGAAGCCTTTGTTCCTGAGAATATTGTTTCTTATGGTTGCATTGAAGGGAGAGACAGTGTTAGAACCTCAGAGATTAAGAGCTAATGATCATCCAATCAGGTATGTTTCTCATGCATACTCTAGATCTAAACTAAATTGGCTGATGCAAACACTTTAGTCGCTGGAATTCGGGATAAAGCTAGACAGGTGGAAGAAATAGTGCTTCAAACTGATGCAAAGCTCAATGACACGAACAAAAAGAGTCCGAGTTGCAAAGAATTCTGGAAACTGAGATCTACTAAAGTTGTATAATTACTAATGTTATTACATTAAACTTTAAAGTAGTGTTTTAGCTAAGGGTGATTATTGTAAGAACACGAAACAATATACTTCCATTTGAGTTCATTTTACAGCTATTGAATGTATTTAACCGTTTTGTTATGTACTTATGTACACCAATTTTCATATTTCTGTCGACAAACAGCTGCGAACATCACTTTTTGTATAGCATTACAAGAACAAATGCACACCTTATCTAATTACACCCTTGCATTCTTTAGATATTATTACTACCATTCTTATTTTGCAACACTTGGTAAACCTTCTTTAGCAAATCACCCCGCGGCAACGTGCAAGTGATCCACCTCGTGTGAGACAAATTTGTGGTATAAATATTATAAGATAGTTAAAAATTGTCGCTCTATAAAAAAAATGCTTCTAAATGTATAGAAGTATGGAACTCAGATTGGTTACGTCTGTGTATCCATCGTATACTCCATATTAAGGTAAGGAAAGTGATATTTACACGGATGACTTTACCATTTACACAGATTTTTCATATGCAAAGACTTTGATACCCCTGGTTCGTTTTGACCTTTCTTCAAAACCACTTGCATGCTCCTGTTACATCTTTCGGTTGGGGCTTCTCTTCCACTAAATACTTTCAATAGGTTCAATCATCAGTGCCTCAGTTCCA
This sequence comes from Artemisia annua, assembly GCA_014162995.1. NCBI lineage: Eukaryota > Viridiplantae > Streptophyta > Magnoliopsida > Asterales > Asteraceae > Artemisia > Artemisia annua. The sequence continues at coordinate 19,775 of LBNU01003388.1, forward strand.
ACCTTTAAAATTAAGGTTCCAATTCCAAACTTTTAATTCAAAGTTCTTGAAAAGACCACTAATATTCACGTTCTGTTTGCCGATGAATTGCTGACTTTTGGAGAGTGGTGTGTTTTCAATGTAAATTTTTTGATGAAGTTTAATTTAGAGGCATCGTACGGCTGTTCATACCGCTGAAAGTGTTTAAGAAGTGAACCAGGTTGCGTTGGTGAGTTTGTAGTGTTCCGATGGCGCAGATGGTTGTACAGTTCTCATGATGATTGCTGGAATTTAATGACGGCGACAATGGATAAAATCAAACTTGGATTCTATAGTTTGACATGAAAGCGTTTTCACTTGGCGATAATTAAATTGGATAATGGATTTATAATTTTTGATTATAGATATAAAAAAGATAGAAAACGTACTTTCATGGTAGCCAGATTTGTTTGACAGATTTTAGCTTTTAAAAAGAATTCCTTTTGTTCTATTCCAACTCTAAATGATCATAGGCGGTGTATCAGAAATGAAAATCTACTCCAAAAGAATAATTTCTTTAATAATCAACTTATATAAAATGAAGATTCATCATTGGATAATTCAATGACAACATCGGTTGAATTAAATTGAAATTTCATCACTAACGGTAGAAATAAGGCAACAATGATCATTAGAAGAAGAAGAAATAACGTTGTCAATTTTATTATTTTACTCTTGATTAATTATTCAACTTTAAGAATTTAAATTTAAAAAGAAGGGAAGTGATTCATACACCATTTTTCATTGGATAACTTGGTTTGAAAATCCTTGTAATGCTATTTAAATTATATTTTTTCTAACTACTTGCTAGTCTTAGTTTGTCGTTCAAAGGAAAATAAATAAATAAGAACTCCTTTTTTAGGTAAAAGGTCAAAAGACCCGTTAAATATATTACTCCAAAAAACGTTTAAGTATAAAGGATATGGGTGAATTCTCATATTTCCCTTTTCTAACAATCCGCTAATACTAACAAATGAGACATTTGATATGAGCAATGTTACATCTTTTGAGTCAAACTTTTATGACAAAATGTAACAAAATCAAGTAAAAGAGATGTCATATACTCCATTCCACATTTATCGTCCATTAACAAAAAAGGTGAGTTACAAAATAGGTGTAACTAATACAAGATTTAACCAATAAAATGACCTTTTTTTAATCTCTACATTTCCTGCAATGTTTCCGGTGATTTGTACACCACCTTTTTTTTTCCATCCACCACTAAATCATGCATAGCAGTGTTGTACTGTATGCATCACTGGTGTATTTTAGTGGTAGATGGCAAAAAAAATGGTGTATAAATCACTTCCCATTTCGAAGATTTTCCAAATCCTATATCTTGGAGATCCACATGAAAGAGGAAAGCTTAGTGTCGTTGAAGATAAGCTTTTACTAGGTTACTTGGAGGAGAATATCATATACTCCCTCCGTCCCAAATTTATTGTCCATTATTGACTTTTTTAGTCTTTCTTCTTTAACTTTGACCTTAAATATTTTTGTTGGTGTTATAAAATATTTGATGCAAAATATATAAATTGATTAGGTTTTAAGTGTACTTTTTAATGGTATAATTTTTCATCAAGTATTATATAATAAAAAAGTATATATTTATAGTCAAAGTTGAACCAGTTTGACTTTGAAAATTCAAACTGGACAATAATTTTGGGACGGAGGGAGTATATTGTTCCTAACTAAATTCAATTTGGACCAACCTTGTCCCACACAAAGTTAACATCACTTCTTTTTTTTGGGTAAAGAAGTTAACATCACTTCTTGGATAATTAGAAATTGTAGGATCCCAACTAGAGTCGACTTTGAAAAAAAAGCAATTGATCTTCACTTGGTTCGGTGCCCGGTTTGTGATGAACATCTTAAAACAAAAGACCGCATCTTTGTCAAGTGCATTGTTGCAAAATCCACTTTGATAGATGTTCTTCAATGGTGGAACATTCACAACATCAATCTTGGTAATCTTAATGAGGTATTCTTTATCATGAGCCATACAAATTTATCTCACATCTATNTGCTTCCATTTGAGTTCATTTTACAGCTATTGAATGTATTTAACCGTTTTGTTATGTACTTATGTACACCAATTTTCATATTTCTGTCGACAAACAGCTGCGAACATCACTTTTTGTATAGCATTACAAGAACAAATGCACACCTTATCTAATTACACCCTTGCATTCTTTAGATATTATTACTACCATTCTTATTTTGCAACACTTGGTAAACCTTCTTTAGCAAATCACCCCGCGGCAACGTGCAAGTGATCCACCTCGTGTGAGACAAATTTGTGGTATAAATATTATAAGATATTTAAAAATTGTCGCTCTATAAAAAAAATGCTTCTAAATGTATAGAAGTATGGAACTCAGATTGGTTACGTCTGTGTATTCATCGTATACTCCATATTAAGGTAAGGAAAGTGATATTTACACGGATGACTTTACCATTTACACAGATTTTTCATATGCAAAGACTTTGATACCCCTGGTTCGTTTTGACCTTTCTTCAAAACCACTTGCATGCTCCTGTTACATCTTTCGGTTGGGGCTTCTCTTCCACTAAATACTTTCAATAGGTTCAATCATCAGTGCCTCAGTTCCAACCTTTAAAATTAAGGTTCCAATTCCAAACTTTTAATTCAAAGTTCTTGAAAAGACCACTGATACTCACGTTCTGTTTGCCGATGAATTGCTGACTTTTGGAGAGTGGTGTGTTTCCAATGTAAATTTTTTGATGAAGTTTAATTTAGAGGCATCGTACGGCTGTTCATACCGCTGAAAGTGTTTAAGAAGTGAACCAGGTTACGTTGGTGAGTTTGTAGTGTTCCGATGGTGCAGATGGTTGTACAGTTCTCATGATGATTGCTGGAATTTAATGACGGCGACAATGGATAAAATCAAACTTGGATTCTATAGTTTGACATGAAAGCGTTTTCACTTGGCGATAATTAAATTGGATAATGGATTTATAATTTTTGATTATAGATATAAAAAAGATAGAAAACGTACTTTCATGGTAGCCAGATTTGTTTGACAGATTTTAGCTTTTAAAAAGAATTCCTTTTGTTTTATTCCAACTCTAAATGATCATAGGCGGTGTATCAGAAATTATAAATCCTTGTAATTTAAAAAGAAGGGAAGTGATTCATACACTATTTTTCATTGGATAACTTGGTTTGAAAATCCTTGTAATGCTATTTAAATTATATTTTTTCTAACTACTTGCTAGTCTTAGTTTGTCGTTCAAAGGAAAATAAATAAATAAGAACTTTTTTTTTAGGTAAAAGGTCAAAAGACCCGTTAAATATATTACTCCAAAAAACGTTTAAGTATAAAGGATATGGGTGAATTCTCATATTTCCCTTTTCTAACAATCCGCTAATACTAACAAATGAGACATTTGATATGAGCAATGTTACATCTTTTGAGTCAAACTTTTATGACAAAATGTAACAAAATCAAGTAAAAGAGATGTCATATACTCCATTCCACATTTATCGTCCATTAACAAAAAGGGTGAGTTACAAAATAGGTGTAACTAATACAAGATTTAACCAATAAAATGACCTTTTTTTAATCTCTACATTTCCTGCAATGTTTCTGGTGATTTGTACACCACCTTTTTTTTCCATCCACCACTAAATCATGCATAGCAGTGTTGTACTGTATGCATCACTGGTGTATTTTAGTGGTAGATGGCAAAAAAAATGGTGTATAAATCACTTCCCATTTCGAAGATTTTCCAAATCCTATATCTTGGAGATCCACATGAAAGAGGAAAGCTTAGTGTCGTTGAAGATAAGCTTTTACTAGGTTACTTGGAGGAGAATATCATATATATTGTTCCTAACTAAATTCAATTTGGACCAACCTTGTCCCACACAAAGTTAACATCACTTCTTTTTTTTGGGTAAAGAAGTTAACATCACTTCTTGGATAATTAGAAATTGTAGGATCCCAACTAGAGTCGACTTTGAAAAAAAAGCAATTGATCTTCACTTGGTTCGGTGCCCGGTTTGTGATGAACATCTTAAAACAAAAGACCGCATCTTTGTCAAGTGCATTGTTGCAAAATCCACTTTGATAATCTTAATGAGGTATTCTTTATCATGAGCCATACAAATTTATCTCACATCAATTTCAAGGTACTTGATGCCGTGATTCACTCCTCCCTTTGGATTCTGTGGCGTTTTCCGAATGAATATACTTTTCAACAAACAGGCCTAAGTAATTCTTGATGATGTAAAACCTTTCACTCTTAATTGAATTCCAATAGAACCATTGGGTGGCTTGAAACACCACGTCAAAGACCTTTAAAAGCTTGGTTAGTGATGAGAGTTTATCAGCTTGGTTGATAGCATCATTTAAGCTGGTGACAGAAGTATTGTTGATCTAAGTTGAGTTCTTAAACTATTAATTTTCAAGAAATTTTTTCCATATTAGTATGGTGCTTTTATATCACATTTTGTGTAATATGTTATAGGCAATATTTGTATGATAAATGGTGGGCATGCAATATAACCAAATGATATTATAATATAAAAAGTATACAATATAACCATTATTTATATAAAACTAACTCAGTAATACAAAGTTGTATTATGCACAAAAACTTATAGCAAAAGGCCAGGACATGCTAACAGCCCGAATGGACCATACTCAAAAACAACCATATGGTTCCATTCACATTGTAATAACACTAACAATTACATGAAATCTTCAAATTCAAAGCTCTCTGGAATCTCAAATTTAAACATGCTGCAGTAAGTTTCTCTGTCGTCATCGGTGCTGCTGCTGTTGACCAAGGTTGATGATGAGTTTAATGGGGTAGGACTTGACATGGGCGTCGATAAAACCGAATCAAAGTTAAAATTCTGGTTTGTGGGGTTGTATTTAGTTTCTATATCGGATGTCTGGAAACTGGAGGTGTCTGATGACTGTGCCTTAAATTGATCACTTTGACTATGGACAACATGATTTTCAGGTATGCATGTGGGCATAATATTTTCGTTGATAAGTTGGCAGTTCATGTTATCCAAATTGTTTGAAAAATACTCATTGTGACTCTGCTGATTCAAAAGCTGTGTGGTTTGAAAATTTGTAGGCATGGAAGTTGAGATAGGAAGCTGCTGATTAAAGGTTTGGTTCATTGGATTGATCAATTGGTTATTGAGAAACAACTCGTTGCTTTCGTTATTTGATGATGATGATGATGCTAATAGAGTAGCAAGCCTTAAAACATCTGGATTTACGAGTGTGTGGAGGTTCAATAGGTTTGAGAGATTGAGCTGAGCTGAGTTGAGTATGGAAGAAAGGTCCATTAAATCGAGGCGAGGAGTATGTGTAACTGGATCAATTCCATTCCTGAGTAGCCTTTTCCGAATGTGAGTGTTCCAGTAGTTCTTAATTTCATTATCGGTTCTTCCAGGCAAGCGAGCGGCAATTGATGACCATCTACATGATTTAACAAAACATAAGTTATGATATATGACTTACAGAAGTTACAGAAACAAATGAAGACAATTTATTCAAATGGTATATCCTCAGATCTTAATATAATAAATTGATATTGTTTTATGATCCAAACATGTTCTATGTCCAACATGTTAAACTTATTGGTCCAAAATATAAACATTGGAAATGATATGAATATGATCACATGAAAGATGAACTTACTTATTCCCCAACACACTATGCAGTTGAATTATAGTTTCTTCTTCTTCAAATGAAAATCTCCCTCTCTTGATATCTGGCCTCAAGTAGTTTGTCCATCGAAGACGACAACTTTTTCCACATCTTTGAAGTCCTGTATTGATAAAAGGGTTTCTCTATTAGCGAAAACAAATCTAAAACTCTCATCGACACAAAGAAATGAAGATTTATTCATCACATGCAAACACTTACCAGCGTTCTTGGGCAACGTTCGCCAATTTCCTGGTCCATGTAGTTGAATATATTCCGTAAGTTTGAGATCTTCTTCTTGTGTCCATGGACCTTTTTTAAGTCCATTTTTATCACAACACGGTGATCTACCCATTTCTTCTTGTTTACGTTTAGTGTTTCTAGTTGTTCTTTATAAGGAGAAAATAAATAGGTGATGAGTTGAAAGATGTATTGAAAACTAAGATAATGAAAAGTGAAGATAACTTGCGGCATATATATAGATGTTGAGAAGTAATCCTATAAATGTCACGAAGTCAAAATTATTTGGTGCCGCCCTGCTCTACAGTCAACCTCTCTCTATCTCTTAGTTTGCATAATGGTAAAAAGTAAAAAACTAAACAATTAAAATTTGGAAATGTATGCTTGGATATTGATGACAGGTGTCTAGTGATTAATGGTATTGACTTTGTGTTCATGTTTGACCTTTAAAAATATGATGATTTTATGGTGGGTAAGGTTGTTATATCTTCTACCAGTTGTGATGAAATGTTTCTTCCATGGTTTCTTCTTTTTGCTTCCCACATAAAATAAGGTTTTGAACTCATCTGTGAGTAGAAGAGAAGTCAAAAATTGGGTTACGTTTGAATTTCATCACTAGGGACCCAAATATACATCAACGTGTCAACTTTAATATACCTTTGATACCTATACTGAGACCACATTATGAGGTTTAAATGCAATAAATAAAACAAGATAATTTTTTTGATCCTTTTTGTGTTGAAAAACATGTAAACAGGTAAACGGTCGTAATTTTACTTGTTAAGGTTACTCGGAGAAGGAAAAAATTTAACTCAAATGTATGTGGCATAATCATAGTATCTCTGTGTGATCGTTTGCGTTAGTATCTCTGTGTGATCGTTTGCGTTAAACAACATGTATTATCACATAATCAGTGCCTAATATCAATTCATATGTTGTAATATTCTAGAACATTGCCATATTTTACTTTAAGCAAATGACTCATTTGGTTGTTTATTTGGTGTACGTGTAGACGTGCAGCGAGCAACATATAAAACATTCATGTTGTATTAATGCATGCATTGAAGGAGTTGAAAATATAGTAAGGGAAGTCCTCACGACAAATCTTGTTTCTAGTTGATGGCCTTATTCTTAAAGGGTGTAACTCTTCTTTTATTGCTCTTGTCTAAAATTCAACATCTTCTTTGCGTAGAAGACTTTAGACCCATTAGCGTCATATAATGTCGATACAAGGTTATTGCTAAAGTCCTTGCCAATAGGCTCATGAAAGTTGTCCACTCGATGATTAGTGAGGTGCAAAACGGATTACATAAAAGGTAGGTAAATTATTGATGGTTTATTAATTGTCAATGAAATAATATCTTGGGCTTTGAAAAAGAAAGAGCGTCTTTTCATCTTAAAAGTATATTTTGAAAAATCTTTTGATTCACTTGATTTGAACTTCCTTAATCACACTATAGAACAAATGGGTTTTACTCACAAATGAAAGAAATGAATAAGAGGATGTCTAAATTCGGCATGCGGTTCGGTACTTGTAAACGGGTCGCCTATACTAAAGAGTTCAAGATTCAAAAAGGCTTACGTCAAAGTGACCTTTTATCTTTCATTTCTCTTCATTATTGCGGTTGAAGCTATTAATATTTCTCTTCATTATTGCATTAATACAACATGAATGTTTTATATGTTAAGAGTCATTTATTTTATCCTTTTTATGTTGAAAAACATGTAAACGAGTAAATGGATGTGATTTTACCTGTTAAGGTTACTCGAAGAGGGAAAATTGACTCAAATATATACGGCATAATCGTAGTACCTTAGTTACCGTTAAAGAACATGTATTATTATTAATTAATCAGTGCTTAATAGCAATTCATATTTTGTAATATTCTAGAACATTCGATATTGTACTTTAAGCAAATGACTCATTTGGTTGTTTATTTGATGATACGTGTAGTGAGTCTAACATATAAAACATTCATTTTGTATTAATGCATGCATTGAAGGAGTTCAAAGCTCACAAAATGTTATAGTATAGAAAAACATGCAAGAGAGTGACCTCTTAACAAGACTTCTTTATTTACTCCTTTCGAAAACTTCAATTACATGAATACTTGATAAGATAACATATGATACAATAGTTACATATAGAGTATCAATACGACATTGTGTTAGCTACAAGACCTAATGTGACGTTTATTTGTGAGTATCTTGACTTATGTTATAGCTCGTCATATACAGAGCAACCTCAGCTCATAGCTCCAAACATGTTTGCCCCTACAATTGATCATCGACACAATGTAAAAATATATATGTCCGTTTATGGAGTAGCAAAAACAAGAGAAGCATTTAGGAAATTATCTCAAAGAACTTTAAACAACTATTATTTTCAATGAAGCTAGAAAGACAGGAACGGGTTGATGCAATTTTTTTTAAGGTCGGGAATTTAGTTTATAAACATCTGATCTACAGGGTAAGTATAATCCATGATGAGAGAGTTTTGGTTTCCTACGACTAATGACATCGAAAGCCTACACATGTGATGTAAAGAGCCATGTTTCAACTGACCTTTAAACTCAAATTCATGTCCTTTCCAAATTACACTTCACTAATAATCCCAATTTTTAATCGTTTGCCAAAGGCCATTTTTGATTATGTTCTAATCTCACATAATTTTGAGAACTTAATATCATCTGTTTAGTTGTTTTCTAATATAATTTATGCAGAGTTACTAATATTAACAATTACTTAACCGAACTCAATTCGAACTTTTCAAAAAGATAACAAGATTTCTCTATAATAAATCTACTTTTAAACTATGTCCCACATGAGGGTTTCTCAAGCGCTGGTGATGACCGTACGGTTTGTAACTTAACTTGTATTACTATTTAAATTTGTCTAAGTTTGATTTGACCAATTAAAAGGTCGGTTTAAATCATGTGATCTTGTTTTCTTCGAATAAAAGAAAACAATTATTGATATGAAATACACTAGCTAGTTTTCTAGCCATGAAACAAAAGTCAACCTATATTTGATTAAGATTTAAAAAAATAATAATAATAATAAAAAAATAAAAAAACACGACAATTTCATGCAATGCAAGACAGCCTTAGCACACGCAATGCATGCTTCCACATTTGGATTTGTATTCTTCTAACTAGTAGTAATAGTATAAATAATTATTATCTTCACCAATATAATAGATATAACTAAATTATCTATTTTGTGAGCATGACTAACATAACTAAAAATAAATGAGTAAATATCATGTTAATTATCGTTCATAAATAATTTAAATTGATTTATGCATGATTTGTGAAACTTAATCACCATATAATCTATGCTCTCTCAATTGGAATATAATGTTAAAGTTTCTATTTTAATTTGTTTCAGGATAAATATTATACTAAAATTTTAACTTAACCAGTTAAAAAAATGTGAAAATTATTATTTCATTGCTGAGAAGTGTGATAATGGCAGTTCTAATACTGCATATCTCTGTTAGGTGTATAGTCTTTCAGGAAAAAAAATATTTATTCAAAAAGTATTTACAGTTAACCTTTTCTTTGCAGTTGTTACTAGAAGCAAAACAGAAAATATTTTTTTATGAAGAGCTGAAACAAGTCAAATAACTCAATGGGGTGCAAGGTGTCAGTTGCCACGTGGTCCAGCATTAGTCGTTAATTTTTCAAATGCTGGGGACCATTGAAATAGTCAACTCTTTCGGATGCAACACGTAAGCATAGACAAGTGTCCTTGTTACCAAAATTATATACTTTGTTTTACGCTGATACGATTTTGCACACACACAAACAGCAAAGCGAACACGTGGTATAGTAATGTCGCAATTCCCGTCTAATTTCTCCATACCACATGTACAAATCCCACTTCATGGTAGCTTATAGACGTGTTTTATATTTCTAAACTGTTTAATTGGAAGCACTTGTAGATTTGTTAAAGATTAGACAATGTATACATTTTCAACATATATATTAGTTTACGCCGTAACATATTTTTTTTGAAATGGGTAACAAAACTCATGAATATAGAAATTTAACTTTAAAACTAGTATCATATTTTCTTAAAAGGGCGGAGTAATCGTTCGGCAGAATACATATACATGTTCGAATAATTAGTTGTCTACACCAACTTTTTGATGTTTTGAAGGAATTCATTGAATAATTCATTTGTTTCATGCACGTACGTGCATGGGTGCATGCTATTAAATTATTTCAAGCAGATATCCAAACAACAAATTACAATATCAATTAAATGTTTAATTATATCTATGTCAGCATATATATTATTGCCGTTTCCTTTTCTTTATCTTTTCCTTTTTGTACACATCTCCCTAACTATTAATTTCGAAAAAAATATATATAATGAATAGTAACACTTTGTATTTAAGTTCAAATTTGTCACCTATTTACACTTTTTTTCACACACTTTTTAAATGAGTGTAAAATTGTTACTATTTCTAAACGCGTATAAAATTGTTACATTAATAAGCGTGGAGATATAAACAATTATCTCAATCTTTACTTCCACAATCGTCAAGAAAAAAGTTCCCAGCTAGCTAAAAGAGTGGAGAAATTTGAAGTTTGACATAACTTATAATAAGTGTATACATTAATTTGTAACAATCATTTCTCGGCATTTCCTTAAGTGAGAAATATTAGGTGTGACAAGTGATTCTCACACGTACTTTATTGTGATTTAGGGGATGTTTTTTTTATGGTATAGGAAATTTCATTCTAATATAGATGTTTGGTTTGTAGGTTTGATTTTTGAAAATAGGAATGAAACTAATAAATCTAGGGGATGTTTGGTTTGATGGTATAGGAATGAGAGAATCACTTTCATTCCAATATAGATGTTTGGTTTGTAGGTTTTGTTTTTGAAAATAGGAATGAAACCTATAAATCTAGGCATTTTCTAAACCTAACAAGCATGTTGGGTTTACAAACCCATTCTCATTCCAATACCCATAATTATACCCCAATGCAAACCAAACACCCTCAAACGTGACGAAATTGGTCCTAGTTACTCTTCGGGACGGAGTGGAAGAAGGGAGGGGATTCTCGAAAGCGGAAAAGGATCCAATAACTTCGAAAGAATTGAATGAGGAGCGTAGGGGCTGTTCTTATTTTACCAGAGGGTTTTGAATTAGCCCCTCCCGATCGTATTTCCCCCGAGATAAAAGAAAGGATGGGCAATTTGTCTTTTTGATGTAAAGCCAAACAAATAGCTTCCGCTCCAAGAACTGAGGATTGTGTCGGCTGTAAGAGATGCGAATCCGCTTGCCCAATGGATTTTTTGAGTGTTCGAGTTTATTTATGGCGTGAAACAACCTGCAGTATGGGTATAGCTTATTAATACGTTACAGAAACCTCTCCTTGAGTCCATTTTTTTTTACCGCCAGAACATGTGCCCAAAAATATCTTATTTTTGGGCACATGTTTTTCTGGTCCAAGCGTATCTTGTCTTTACCACGAACAAATTTTCTTGGTTAACAATAATTGTAGTTTTACCAATATTTGCGGGTTCCTTAATTTTCTTTCTTCCCTATAAAGGAAATAGGGTAATTAGGTGGTATACTATATGTATATGCATGTTAGAACTGTTAGAACTTCTTCTAACAACCTATGTATTCTGTTATCATTTCCAATTGGACGATCCATTAATCCAACTAGTAGACGACTATAAATGGATCAAATTTTTTTTATTTCCATTGGAAATTAGAAATAGATGGACTGTATATAGGACCCGTTTTATTAACAGGATTTATCACTACTTTAGCTACCTTAGCGGCCTGACCTGTTACTCGGGATTCTCGATTATTCCATTTCTTGATGTTAGCAATGTACAGCGGTCAAATAGGATACCAAGCATGTTGTGTTTACAAACCCATTCTCATTTCAATACCCATAGTCATACCCCCAATGCAAACCAAACACCCCCTTACAATTATTCCACACGTACAAGCGTTATTTTTTATGCAAATTTAAGTATGAAAAATCCTTTGTTTTTTAAAGAATTTTACACTTCTTAATGTAATTAACTTTTAGACATTATTAAAGACCGTTTGGTTCACAAGTTTCAAACACCAAGTTTTTAATCTCACATAGTATTTTAAATTCAAAGTATTTAAAAATCTAGCCTTTAGGAACTGTTTGGTTTGCAACAAAAACAGTCAAAGACTTGAAATGTGGCAATCAGGGCCGTCTAATGGATTTTGAAGATTTGTGCAATAACGATAAAAAGGCTTTCATATTTGATGAATTGTAATGTAAAGTAAAGTAAAGTAACTCCCAATACCGTCTTCCACGGTGTATGGGGGAGGTTGAGATGTAGACAGCCTTACCCCAACCTAAGGTAGAGAGGCTGCTTCCGGTTCTACCTAAGGCAGAAAAGGACCTCCGGCCTTTTGTAGGGAGTGAGGATCGAGCCCTTGACCTCTAACTTGAGAGGCAAAGGGTTTTTCAACTGATCCAACCCTACTTGCTTAAGATTTTCTCCTAAATATATGGACAATAAAGTTGTCGCATATAAGTTTAAGATTTAGTACCATTTAAATTTATAAAGATATGAAATCTAGTAGAAAGAACACGACTAACATCTAACCTAATAGCCCCCTCACTTTACAATAATTTTCTTAGGTTTCAAATGATAGTCATTTACTTTTTATTCTCACTGCGACTCATTTTTGTCCCCTCTGATTTTATGATTAAAGTTAATTGGCAATGCAGGTTAATTGGTATAAATTTACCCACGTTTTGTAAGTTGACTATTTCTTAGGTGTTAAATTATAACTTCTTCTTCTTTTTCTTTTATGTGTGTATTGAACTTTGCACGATACAAATTCTCAAAGTCGGTAAAGACCAGGTGCTCATTTCTAGCAACTATCCATCTAATTATGGATTATGGTCAAATACTATTTTATTCTCATAGTGTTGAATTTTTTCTAGCAAGTTAACTATGTCAATGCACGCAAGCCTTTAGGTAACTTTAATAAAAGAGGATGCCATTTTTATTTCAACGTTTGGTAAAGATTTAGGAGGACATTTAAGTCAGTTATTAAGAACAAAATATACAGGGAATAGAGAAACAACGATAACATCGTCTTGCTGTTTAAACTTTGTTAGGAAAAACAGATACTGGTCCATCATTTTATTTTTACAGTTTATACTTTTTGATCGAGCTATATCTGCACTTTTAAATTTAAATTGAGTTAAGTGATTTCTAGGACATTCTGATCGATGATAACTATTTCAAACATTTAGATGATGATCACGTACATCAGCCAAACTTGACGTGTCAATGTTAATACAAAATTTTAATTCTCAAACATAGTCGTATGATGAACTATGTTAACCCAAATAACTTTTTTCGAAGTTACAAGGAGTATTTGCAAAATAATACTATGCAGATATATTGCTAATCATGCAAATTAAATAATTATGATTGATCGATGTAAATAAGCTTTTCTTTTCCATACTTGTTTAATTGGTACTAACACATATCCTCTTTGGAAATTCAACTAAGATTACCCAATATTTTTTATTCGACTAGCCCTCTACTCAAGATCCTAGTGTATATATTGTGTGTTCCCTTGTTTACATCATTAAATAAATCAAACATTTAATTGTCATTAATAAAATGATTTTGAGTGTACGTGTATAGACCATACTTAAAATTATTTATGGATATCAATTCTTCTTTTGAATTCACCGGTGGCTGGGAAACACGAGATTTGTTTCATGTTCATGGAATAGAATTTTATATATTATTGTTGATTATGCTTACATAAGGTATCTTAATAAGGTAATTAGTTGTCCCACAATCTGCATTGTTCCGTGTCGGAATTGCCTTAAGTAGTCTCCACATATATAATATAAAATCTTAAAACGAACTTTTATTTAATATTCATATATGAATTAGTTAATTTGACTAAGGCCTTTCTTTAAAAAAAAAAAAAAAATGGTTAACTTGACTAAAATTGTACGTACGCCATTTTTCTTCATTATTTCATGTATTTATTTACAAGATTTGGTGACTTCATATCAAAATTTATAGTTTTATATAACAAAATATTTGTTTATGTGCATGGTAGTTCGTAAGAAATCCATGCATGTGGCAATACTGCATTTGGTAAACTATGCATTTTGATATACATTTGTTTATGCTTTGTAGGAATTTAGATGATATAATCAAGAAAGTTCGATGAATTTTGTTTAGTATATTATTCATGCTCATATTACTTTTTAAGTACACGTAAATTTATTTAAAATTATTTTTGTTCACCAGCAAATGCTGATTCTATATTCCGTCGTAATAGTTTAGTTTACATTGAATTCGTAGCCGCTAAAAATGAAATATTATAAAAAAAACATTTGGCCATTTGGTTCTGATTTTCAGGCTTTTCATTTTTATTAGAATGCAATTTTCATTGTAGTATTTGTTTAGACATTGGCAACTTATGTGGTTGGACTTCATGTAGATACGTGTCTGCATGATGATATCATGCGTGGAAATATGCATGCTCTTAGTTGATAGATTTGATACATCATTCGTCTATTAATATATTAAAAGTTAAGAGTTAAAAAAGTAACTAATAAAAGTTTACATTTGGTTATTAAAGCAGCTTAATGGCTTGTTCCAGCAGTTTTAGTATTTCGATTATTGGTGTGTTATACGTCTTGGTTTCGGTTCTTCCATTTGCCTTTTTATTCCCCACACCCTTTTATGTAAGGGTGATAATTGTTTCGGTTATCGGGTTGTTCAAGTTATTTGGTTCAGTTAGTTTTTTGAAACTTTTTGGTAAAACCGAAAATCAAATTTAAATTCGGTTCGGTTTCGAGTTAACCGAATAACTCGAATTACGTAATTTAAATACTTTTTCATTTAATTATATAGTTTTTTATCCAAAAAAAGTGATATTTATATTAGGAAAGAGTTTTAATTGTTCTATTATGCATTTAAATATATAAAAAACTATAGCTTCATGACCTGCCCACACAGGCGAGCTAGCTTCATGAGTTAACTTTATATCAAGCATATTATTACCGTTTGAAGAAAACTTAAATGTGAAAAAAAAAAAAAAAAAATAAAATAAAATAAAATAAAAAAAAATAAAAAATAAAAAAAAAAACATTGTACATTTTAATTTAGAGCCTATAGGGGAAAAAAAGAACTTTGTAAAAAATTACCTTGATACTGCGGTTTATTAAGCCAAATGTCTGCATGAACTCATAATCAACATTATTGCTTTATTGGAAGCAACATCAATGTAACTGTTATTCTTAGAATCAGGTTTTAGATTTATAAACCTATCTTACTTAGATCTAATCTTACACACTAAAGAGGAGTGTATCGTGTCATGTAGTAGCATAGCCAAGGTAAATCAAGGTGTTGAATCCTACGAACGGTGTGTGATTTGCAATTGATAATTAAAATGACTAACTACCTAAGAAAGCAAATAAAAAATACCAATTTGTGCTTTAGATCCACACGATCATACTTAATTAGCCTAAATGACTTACAAACAATAAACTAAAATGAATAACAAACGGCCAAGAGGGAATGAACGCGTTCACCTAGTCAATATGTTTAACTTCCAATCTTAATAGAGGTCTAAGGTCGAATAGATTCAATTTGTAGTTGCAATCTAACCTATGATCAACAGATATATAAACCTAGGCTTTTAGAGAATAGCTTATCTAGTTTTCAATCATTAAGCTTACCAACTAATCTATAAGATGTGTTCCCGCTAACATCCAATATCTATAAGTTGCGAGTTTACCTATTGTCTTACATTTTTTAATCCATTACTCCTACTGTAAGTCGGTCAATGTTCATGAACTAAGAGGGATTGGTCGTCCAATAGTCAATCAAACACGCCGGGTTTCATTTTTTGACGTACTCCTTAGCACATAATCAACTACAGATCCTCAACTAATACAAAAGCATAAGACTTTATGACACACAAACTATCCAAAAAGATCAAATTAACTAAAACATAGACTCATCAACTAAACACACATTAAAGATAATAGCCAATCATAACAAATAATATAACATAACAATAAAAGTATAAGTTTAATGTGTTATTAAGGGATAAAAAGACCAAACTAAACTTAAATATTGTTATTATCGTGCTTATGCTATACAAGACCATGGCACCTTTTCGTTCATGTCTCCTCCTAATTGAATGCCATGGCAACCGCAAACCTTCGAACGTTTTCTGCTCGTACCCTCCTTCTTTCTGTAGTGCGTCGCCCAACAATAATAAGAAAAGGGAATCATGTTATGGATAATTATGATATAGATGTCCACATCTTATAGGATATTGATTAGAGGTATTTGAGTTATGTAAGGAGATTACATATCTTCCGGAATATTCTATCTTGTATTATAAATATTCCTACTTTGAGAGATGAATTGAATAAAACAATTCTTCGTTCTTCTATTTTATTGTGTTCTTCTTTTGTTATTCTTTATATTTTTATTCTTTAATAATGCTATAGGCTAACCTGAAAATATATGGAACTATGTTGAAGCCATAAAAGAGCTTATAACGTTTTGATTGGAGAAATGTGATCATCTATTAAGTTCTCCATATTATTCAAGTTTTACATAAGAAAAAATGTGCAATTGAAACTCATGTGTCATAAAGTATAAATTTATGAGCCAAGATTGTTATAGTAATTGGCATAACCGGTTGGACCATACAGGGTCAGTGATGATGCGAAACTTGTAGAATAACCATAAGTTTCTTTAAAGATAGATTTGATTATTCTCATTGGAAGTTGTTGGCATGAATATTACGATATTTAATCTAAACATCCTCTTCATGTTTTGATGATGACAAAGATGTAAGTTACAACATATAACGTAAAGTGCTTAAGTTACTTGTGATCACAATTCATCTATGCATTCATACGTCAACAAGCCTCGACATCTAAACGTCTCGAGTATGCTTCAACAATCACTTAAGGTATGTACAAACAAATGTCTAATACATTTTATGATCAAAGGGATTTTATTTAGACACTACAAATTTTATAAAATGTTATAAACATCTTATATATTTTGAAAAACACTTTTGGTATATAAAGGAAAATGTTTAATTCATAATAAATATATGAATTCAAATTTTTAGCCAAAAACAGTTAAAATTTAACTAGATAAACCTTCCCCAGAAAAAGACAAGAAAACTGCCGTTTCTGTCTGGGCGGTCCCCTTAATTATAAGGGCGGCCTCCTTAATTTTAAGGGGGCCGGCCACCATTTAAGGGGGCTGACACGCTCCAGTTGTCAGAAACTTTTGCCTATAAATACTGGTTCATTTCTGCTATTTTTCCACACCTTTCGCACGAAAATTTTCAGTCCCAATCCTTTCAAAACATCTTTCTAAATCCTTTGATCATAAGATTATAAGTCTTTGTTTCAAGTGATCCAATCCTTCACCACTCAAAGTGCAAGAGAAGAATCCTCCCTATCATAAAGCCAAAGATGTATTAGAGTCTAGTTAGTGTTTATGTGAAGTTGTGAGTTATGTATATGTAATAAGTAGATCAAGATGATCTTACTTAGTAGTGAGTCAATGAGTGAGTAAGAAGTAGTGGGAAGAAGTAGTAGTGTGGAGAAGTCATGTAGTTGTGAAGAAGTAGGTGTGATTCATCGGAGGGAGAGAAGGTAACGGTTCTTCTTTCAATAAATTTTCAAGAAAAAGGATGTCTCCCTCCGAATCAAAATAAGTATCATCAACCATCGTCGAAATAGAATCATTATTAAGAAAAGTATCGATCTCTTCCAAAACGGGGTCACTTCCCTCATCCGGTGTGAGGGAAGGATGGGAAGAGTCGGGAATAACAAAATGATCATTTTCAACAATTTCAGATTCACCGTTAGAAATTTCCCCAGACTCACTTGGGATCAAGGTTCTCAACACTAGACTTATTGAATTCGTCCGATTCCGTTGCCGGAATAGTGTCAAGAGGCTCGTCCGCCATTTTTAGAGAGTCCTCGGGTTCTACGGGAGGAAAAACGGAATCTTTGTGAGGATTAAGAACAATCGTAATTTTCTCATCATCATCGTAATCGTAGTAATTAAAATTCTTAAAAGGATTAGATGCTCTCTCTTCAACAAGTAATTATGCAATAGACTTCTCGTGAGGATCGGGAGTATGAGTAACACGATTATCCGTAAACTTTTGTAGCATTTCACCAAAAGATTTCAGTTCCTCCATAACTTCATCCAACATTTGAAAATTCGCCGAACTTTGAAAAGAATCACCATTGTAATACGGTACTTGCTCATACGATTTTTGAAAAGGATAATTAAAATCGTTTTGAGGATAATTATCAGAACTCGTATCACAAGCGTAAGACGTTTCAGCACTTGGGACGTAACATATACAATTAACATATCCACATTGGTTACAAAAACATTGTCCACAAGGTAATTCGTCGTCGGATGGATTTCCCAATTAAAACAAGTGAACGAATGTGGTGGTGGTGTCGGATAATAATCGGGAACGTTTTGAAGGATTGATCTTTGTACATGCTCGGGAGAGTTACAAAACCAACAAACGCCGTCATGAATATTACTACAACATTGTTCACACGTACACCAAACACAAGAACCTTCAAAGAACGGTTCTCCACACTTAACACAAAACGGATCCATAAGAATTAAACATAAGAGGGTTTGAGAAGTAGAATCAAATATGAGAGGATAAGAAGAATATTTTTGGTATATTGTAAACAAAAATCAAACATAAAATCAAAAATCAAATCGAAAAAGAAAATATTTTTAGGTTTTTACAAAGAAATCTTAAAATCAAAATCTTTTTGTCTCTTTTTTTATATATATATATTTTCTCTTTTGTTTTTGTATCACTTTAGTTTTGCGTTCAAGCTTATTTGGTTTACAACCGCCCTCCTTCAACGGAAGACCGAGGATGTTTATTATATTTTTGGAGGTTGTTGAATACATGGTGACAAGTATTCCCTTTTTCTTTATTTATTAATTTTGATTTTTATTATTTTTTTTTCAAAAACGATAACTTCCCGGGAGAAGGTTCTTCAAATCACAAAACAACAAACGTATATGTCAAATTCGTTTCAAGCCTTCCCCGGAAGCGGCGCCATAATTGATGTGAGTATTTTAGAGTACGTTTTTTCAAAGGAATATTCGTGAGAATATTCCTCGGGTCGTTTCCCAACGAAGGTTTGACGGCGATTTCGACGATTCGGTTCGTGAAAGTGTGAAGTGAATGAGATTTAAAAGTTGATTTTTGCATTTGAGAATTACACTACAAATGATATGAATAAACAATTTAAAATCAATTAAGAAGGCTAAAGGTACAATCGTATAAAGCACGAATAATAAAAACATAAACGCGATCTAAAATTATCGTCTACTAAACAAATTAAAATGCGAATCCTAAGCTATACTAAACCTACGGGCTCAAATGGAATTTTTAAAACTTGAAAATGGTAAAAGAAAATTTTAGGAAAAAGAAAAATATTTTTTTTTTACTTTTTATTTATTTTCTATGAATTAAAAACTATTTTTTATTTATTAAAAATAAAAGAAAAATGTGAAATAATTGTGAAAAATACAAAATAAATTCTGAAAAATCTAAAATGAATAAAAATAATTTTCTAAACTGTTTTTGGATTTTTAAGAGCTTTTTCTGAATTTTTATGGATTTTTATTTATTTAAAAAGCATTTAAAACTAAAATAAAATGAGAAAAATATCAAATGAACTCAGAAAATTATGAAAATTTTACAGAAAATCTAAAATATTATTTGAAATCTGAGAAAAATAAGAAAAGTAGAAAAATCAGCTGAAAGTGCTTATTTGGCTTATAAACTGCTTATTACAAGTGCTTATTAATAAGCACTTGTAACAAATCTGTATGAAACTAATTCAGAAGGTTTACTGTACTATTTTAAGCATCTAAGATCTCAAATTAGACCATGATTCATTCAGAAACTAGTAATAGCAGCAAAAAGCAAGATGTATAAGCACTTATAATGAGCAAATAAGCACAAAACACATCCAATAAGCATGGGGCAGAGAACAAAGCTAGAACACACTATATGAAACTCGAAACAATCAAATAACTGAGATCCTAAGCTAGAACTATCAAATGCAACTATAAAGAGAATTCAGCAATAACATGTAAATGGATCCTATTAAGCAGACCAGAAAAGCAGTTCAAATAAGCTATATCATTGAACCTAATGGGGGCAAAAGTTGAACCACCAAGCTGAGAACAAGAAAACACTAAAAGCCCCATCAAATATGTTAGGAATACAATTTTGGTATAAGAAAGATTCGGTCACCCAAGAGAAAGATTCGGTTACCCTCGACATGATTTAGCATTGCTTAGCTCGTAGTTGTTATATTAGTTAGTTAAACGTAGTTTAGATGTAGATTAGTTCGCGGAAGAAGGACGGGTCTTTACCCACTGTATACCTGATCCACAGCCTAAGTGGCACGCCCTAAGTGGCAAAACACATTGTCACACCCTGAATTTACCTGTTAAATGGCAGCGGAATTGAATTCCCGGGTGTAACGATCATGGCATCTCATACAAGGTTACATTGAACGACCTAAAGTGTCGTTTTGTAAATACAACGTTTGATCATTTTATTAAAAACATAAAAGCTTACAACATAGGTCCCAAGTGGTTTTACACATTTATTGAAAATAAAAACGACAAGATCAAACGATTTATAAGTGCATTGAAGTAAACAGTGAGACGCGTCGACTCCTCGACTCCATGATGGTCCATATGCAAGTCACATGTTGTTATCTTAGTAACCTGAAAATACATTGCTAAAACGGTCAAAAATAATGTTGGTGAGAAATCATAGGTTTATTAAAATGAATATTGTACGATAACCATAAGTATAAGGGAATGACGAACTGTCACAAAATGGAATGACGAACTGTCACATAATGGAATGACGAACTGTCACATAACGGATAAAATTATACATTATCTCTTAAGCTCATGACCCCGAAGCTAGACTGTAGGTAATGCCCCTTCAGAGTGTTTTGCCAGACACTCTAACAATGCTCAAATGAAATGCATCCGTTTGACTGTTGGTAACCCCAACACGGATGGAGGCGTCACCCTCAATAGATCTATCCACTCACTCTCACTTAAATACAATTAACGGTTCATGATAGGGGACTTAAAACATGGCAATGTAGTAACTTAAGTAATGTATATGGATTTGAAGCATACTTAGGGCTCGGGCATGAAAAATGGTGCATGTATGTCAATCCCCCCGGTGGCGATGTGAAAACAATATAACAATGTAGAAATAGGGCTATGAGACACTCACCTCAAGTTATGCTCAATCCGGTAATGTTATGAACTGGACAGTGATTGAGGTGCAAACTTCTAGCCGCAACCTAAAATGAATGCATGTAATCTGAATTTAGATTATGAATCGGTTCGATGGTATGCACTTGCACTTTTTTATAATCGTATACCACTCGTTTTGTATTCAAGAAATATTATTAGTTGGGCCGAAAACTATAATGTACATCTTCTATACAGTGTCATAATGGTTACATGTTCATATAGTCTAATAATGTAGTCACTATCAACAATAGTGGAATATATAGTGAATAATAGTGAAATATATGTTTAGACGCTAAAGTATACACTTTAGATTAATTTTTTGAAAATACGGTGTAAAAGATGGCTTCGAAAAATCTAGTTGTAAATCAAGTGAATATTGAGGAGTTAGGAAATAAATTGGTATTTCTGCGAAGAGCGCTAGCAATCAAGCCTCAAAATGTTCAGTGGGAGTGACAGTTTTGCATCAAGGTGTCTAGATTTTATTTCTTAATGGATGGTCAGAAGTATGGTACATGCTGTTTTAGACTAAATGCTGCCAGATTTCTTCTGGTGCAGTTTTCCATGAATATTTGGATAACTGTAAATTTACATCATGTATTTACATGAGTCGCGAATAACAAACGGCTTTTTGGATTTGAAACTAGCCAGGTGGCTCTAAACTTTTGTTCCTTGTGGGGTCCAAAGGAACTCCATGAACTGGGTCAATTGGACGGGCGGAAAAAAGCTCTCAAACGATGGGTGTTTCTAAGGGTATACTTAGAAATTTCTGGTAAAAGTGCCTCCTGGGTAGATTAAGTTGAAGATTAATAAGACTTTCGAAGAAATGTCATATAATTCGATACGGAAGTATGTAAAGGGCCGATTTTCAAGTACTTTCCTTTATAATCACCGGGAAACGGCTATAAAATGCTTATAGCAATCCAAACTATTTTAATAAGTTTGTGGCAAGTTGGGTTGAGAAAGGGTTCTGGAAGGCTCGTTTTCGATCTTGAGGACAAGGCTGTAAATTCGTACTATCTCACGGGCAAGCAAATTTCCGCAAATATGACAACTCCGGACTTCATAGCTATGTAAGAAGGTATTTTTTTTTGGCATAGATTTCATAATCGTTATAATGTCGGTTACTTAGTTGGTTCAATAGAAGATCCATAAGTTACTCCTAAGACTGAGGTGTAATGTTGATTCATGGTCTATTACCACCAATTCGAGAGGTCCTATAACAATTTACCATCAAAGCTCACTGGTAGTTATGAATTTTCCTAGATCAGAATATTTTAAAATAGGACAGGAAGGGTCTGAACCAACTAAAATGATTGGTTTGCGATTTGGGTTTTTCAAAAATGGGGATTTACCTTTGTTTGGATTTATGTTCCATTAAGGTTTGTCCTTTGCAAATTTAGTCAAGCCATATCCACACACACGATTGCTCTCCACATATTAAATTACTTT
>LBNU01003388.1:46536-81515 GCA_014162995.1 Artemisia annua
TTTTTTCTTTCTTTGATCTATTTTAGTTACACCATGAATTATGAGAAATGTTTAGGTGGACAAGGTTTATATTTGTGTGATGAGGAGATCACAAGTGTCCCAAAGACACTAAGGGCCGGCCACCTCATTGAGGTGGTGTCTTGGTCATGTTTTTGCACAATGTTGTTTTTACGGGGTACCGTTTAATACATGGTTTTGGTATTTTAGCGTTATCGGGTACCGGGTTAATTAAAAAGAAAATATAACGGGACAAAAAGGGTTATAATAAAGTTGTAAAAATTATGAAAATATAATTTTCATAAACATTAGGTATTTTGATAGGTATCTCTTTGTTAATACAATTTATTATATATATAAGTTCAGGTAAAGGTTTATTATTTGGTTATCCATCAAAAATAAATAATATATAGTTTTATAACCTTAGTGGAAAAATAACTAATATAAAAATATGTTAGTGCCCTAGTGGAATTTGTTTGGTACGTTAGGTTAAAAACTAATAACTTGTCTTATTATTTATATACAAATAAATAAATAAGTGTAACTTGAAAATATATATCTATGAGTGGAATAGAATGCAAATGATGTCGTGATGCAATGTAGACTAACCCTAGTCTATGAACTGTACGATGAATGATAATGTGCCTTAACCTACCCGGTTTCGTCAAATGAATACCCGTAAACCCTGTTTACGTGAAATGTTGAATTGAAATTCAATGAATAGGAAATGTCGGGACTAAGGAATTGACCTGGAAATTGCGAATTGTGACACACATTGTATATAAACCCCTCTCCATCCTTGGAGAGGGTAAGCCTTCTCATAATCTCATTTTCTTTTTTTTTAGTTGTCTCTCTAAGGCTTCACTTCTTTCTCTCTCTACTTTCTCTCTCTAAAATCTCTTTCTCTCTTTCTTGCTTGGAACGAACCAAAACCACATGAGTATTTGCGTTTATGATGTTATCTAGTATTCTACAATTGGTATCAAGAGCCATGGTTACATCCTAGGGATCTTAGAACTTGTGGTTTATGGTTTGTTTTGGTTTCTCTAGTTTAGGGTGGTTTTTAATCATTTTGGTGCTTGTTCGTGGTGTTTCTTGTGATCTTTCTTGTACTTCTAGGATTAGAAAGGTTAGATTCATCTAGTTTATCAGTTGGTTGGACTATATCTAACATTTGGGGTGTGTACGAGTTGGTTTGGAGCTTGTTTCTTGGCAGCGGTTTGCTTCTCGTTAAAAGCTTCTTAGCAGCAGTTAGTAGTAGCGGTTAAGTACAAGTAGTGGAGCGAGCATTACGCTGTACTTTGTACTATTTCAGCGGTTAACTTCCAGCTGTTTGCTTTTCAGCGGATAGTTTGGGAGTTTAGCGGTTAGTAATAGCGGTTAAGTACAAGTAGTGTAGCGATCATTACGCTGTACTTGGTACTGTTTTAGCGGTTTCTTTTCAGCGGTTAACTTATCAGCGGTTAAGTCAGAAGTGGTTACTTTGCAAGCGGTTACACTGTCCAGCGGTTAATTTAAGTCAGTGGTTACTTGTTCAGTGGTTACTTCTTCAGCGGTTAAGCTACAGCGGTTATTGTATCAGCGGTTATTGTAACAGCGGTTACTTTGTTCAGCGGTCTGGTCATTTTAGCGGTTTCCTAGTTGACTTTAGTAAAATCCCGGGAAAGAATCTATTTCTCGGTTTAAGTCACGTGTGTTGTAAAATCCCGTCTAAAACTCTTTCATCATGACTACTGTAACATCTATTGATGATATTCAAGCTGCTGGGTCTGACACTCGACCCCCCATGCTAGACAGAACTGATTATGAGTCTTGGTCACAAAGAATCCGTTTGTATTGTCAAGGGAAAGAAAATGGGGAGAACATTCTGAAATCAATTGATGAAGGCCCATTTCAAATGGGCACTACTAGAGATGTTATCACCACTAATGAAGATGGCTCAGTTACCTTTGGAATTGATTGACCACGTACTTACAATGATCTGAATGAAACGGAAAGGAAACATTATGATGCTGACATTAAGGCTTCAAACATTGTAGTACAAGGACTTCCTAAGGATATCTACAAGCTGATCAACTTCAACACTGAGGCCAAGGCAGTTTGGGATAATGTCAAAACATTGCTTGATGGGTCAGAACTTACAAAGGAAGATCGTGAATCTCAATTGTACG
Organism: Artemisia annua; assembly: GCA_014162995.1. Lineage (NCBI taxonomy): Eukaryota > Viridiplantae > Streptophyta > Magnoliopsida > Asterales > Asteraceae > Artemisia > Artemisia annua. The sequence goes on from LBNU01003388.1 coordinate 48,705, forward strand.
ATGAATTCGAGCACTTTAAGATGAACCCAAGTGAAAGCATCAATGATTATTATGTCAGATTTCATAAGCTCGTGAATGACATAAGAATGATCAGAATGACAATGCCCAACATCCAACTCAACTCAAAGTTTGTCAACAACATGTCTCCAGAATGGGATCGGTTTGTCACGGCTGTGAAGCTTAACAAAGGAATAAGAAACACCAACTATGAACAGCTTTATGCCTATCTCCAACAACATGAGAAACATGCATTGTATGATCGTCAGCTAAGAGAGAAATTTCACCCATCACATGACTCTCTTGCTCTAATCTCCAGTGCTCATGGACTTCAACAATTCACAGCTGACTTAGTCAATCACCCAACCACAACTCAAGCAACGCAGAATCAGTCTTCTCTTGGTCAACCTCCCATGCAATCAGCAAATGTTATAACTAATCAACAAGTATCTGAGAATGCTTATATGGACAAGAGAATTGACAACCTTTCCAACCAAGTCTCAATGCTAGTTCATCATATCAGGAGCTCTGTTCCTCAAACCAACAATCAACTCAGAACCTCATCTAATCCACGTAATCTTGCTGTTGTGGAAGATGGGGGTATTGTGGTTCAAGGTAGACAAAATGTCCGAGTAAATGTTCAGAACAGAATGGGAAATGGTAATCAAGGACTAGGAAGGCAAATTAAGTGCTACAACTGTGGTGGGCTAGGTCATATTGCTAGAAATTGCACTGAACCAAAGCGTCCTCAGAACTCCGACTACTTCAAAGACAAGATGCTTTTGATGCAAGCTCAATAAAATGGAGTTAAATTGGATGAGGAACAGCTGCTATTTCTTGCTGGTGATGAGGGAAACACGTTTGATGCAGATGTGGATGATCAACCTATTCAGGATCTTGCTTTGAATGGCCCAAACATTTTCCAGGCTGAAGATTGTGATGCATTTGATTCTGATGTTGATGATGAACCCACTACTCCGACCATCTTTATGGCTAAGTTACATCTGCAGTCGCATTGGCTAATCAGTCAGGACCCTCAAAATCTTCCATCATTTCAGAGGTACTCAAAATATATGACACATATGAAACAAGTGTCATTCCAACGATACTTGATGAGGTGCATCAAACTAGTATTGTCACTTCAGATGATGTTGGTTTGAAAAATACTAATATTTCCTAAAAACAACAACATATGGATGACAATAATGAGTCTGATGGACCGAGTAGAGCATCTAAGGACACACTTGTTGACGATGTGGTGCACCATCAAAAGAATCATAACGAAGTAAATCACACCAACACTTTTGATTCAAATTCTGCTAATATGGGTGATAGCAATGTTGTCCCATATGAGCAATACTTGAAACAAAGTGTCGAGACTGCTTTACCCAGTGAAGACTCTTCCGTTAATATTGATGCCTGTGAATATGATGAATATACTGCTGTTATTCCTGATGATACCTTAACCACTAGGATTAATATTCTCAAAGATCAGGTGAATATGTATCAACAACGTGCAAAATTTGAGTTAACTCAACGTGAACAGAAAATGGATTGGCAAATGTGTGCATATGTTACCGAAAGGAATTTAAAGGAAGAAAAGTTAAGAGTAGAATTAAAATCTTTGCAAAATCAAATCGATCAAACTTTTAAACAAAAACAGGAGATCCAAAATAGTGTAAACACACTAAAATTAGATTTTCAAAGAAAGGAAGCTACACTCCTTAACGATTTTTCTAATTTAAAGGCCTTAAAGAATAAACTTGAAAACAAATTGTACACATAAGGTCAAACCATTCATACTGCTTAAATGATACAAAAGCACATTAAACTTCGTGATAAGCATAGTGATAAGGATACAGGAATGCCTAAAACTAATTATCTTAGGAGCGTTAGTGCCTCGCAACCTGCCTTATATGACTTCAATGTGATGCTTAAACCTAATCATGAACCCCCTGATGTGCGTGATACTGAAGAGATTGATGCATGTGAATATGTAAATAGGAAAAGACTTGAGGATAGAATGAAGGATCCTATGTGCATAGAAAATAAGGTTAATATCAAGCCCCATAACTATTATGAGCAGAACCTTTTGGACAGTCTTTGCACCCCAGACTAGGTTAACTCCTGAACAAATTTTCTGGGGCTTAGATGTTGAAAAAATGAAGGCTGAACTTCTTTTGGCTACCCCTCCCCTTAAGTTTGCTAAACCAACGGTGTATCCTCCCAATACACCCATGAACCTAGTTCAAATTGCGCTTCCTACTAAATGTAAAATTCTTATTAGCATGTATATNTATTATGAGCAGAACCTTTTGGACAGTCTTTGCACCCCAGACTAGGTTAACTCCTGAACAAATTTTCTGGGGCTTAGATGTTGAAAAAATGAAGGCTGAACTTCTTTTGGCTACCCCTCCCCTTAAGTTTGCTAAACCAACGGTGTATCCTCCCAATACACCCATGAACCTAGTTCAAATTGCGCTTCCTACTAAATGTAAAATTCTTATTAGCATGTATATTCTGTATCAAATGTTTGCGGATTTTGATAAAACATGTAAAAAGAGAATTACTCCAACGGGAATTACCGAAGGAGAAAGGGGTTTTGAAGTTACAAAAGAATGTTATCTCACTGAGGTCATTCCGTTTTTTAAACAAATCAAAGAACATTTTGAATACATGGAATCGACTCTTAAATCGGAGGTTAATGAAATGAAAGAAGTGTTTAAGAATCAGGAAATGGAAGGAAAACAAACTGTAATAGATCTTCAACATAGTGAAATTGCGAGGAAGAATGCTCTCATCATAAATGATAATTTGATTTCTATGTGCATTGCTCAAGATGTGTTCTATACTGCTACTGATTCTTCGTTAAATGCTTCCCAATTTCATGATATGTCTGTTACCTTGCAAGTTTTCCAGAATCGTGTTGTTGAGCTTGAGGGGGAGAATTTAAAACTGCGCCAAAAAATTCAAAAAGATGATCATGATAACATGGTCAAGCATTTTTCAAAACTAGAGGTTAATAATCTTAACTTGCAATTAAGATACCAACACCTAGAAGAGAGAATTAAAAACTCAAATGCTAAGACATCTTTGGATGCTCCTGAATTTGATGCATATTTTGAATTAGCCAAACGGGATGAAAGAATTCAAGCTCACACTAACACGATTCAAAAACTGAAGCTTCAAATTGCTCTGTTAAAGTCTGAGAAATGTGATGTGACTATGAATGATTGTGTTGTGAATGATAACATATGTGATATGATTGATACCCAAAAACCTCCTTGTTTAGATTCTCAAAGTCTTCAACTTCAAAATATCATTAACAATTTGAAACATGAAAATGAGTGTTTTCAAGCTGAAAACTCAAAAATCAAACAACACTTCAAAGAATTACATGAATCTTTCAAGATCGCACGTGTTAAATCAAATGAAAAAGTGTCTTCATTGTTAAATGAAATTGAGAATCTAAAGACTAAGGTGAAAGGGAAAATGCCAGTCAACTCTTGTGATTGCAAACTTTCCAATGTTACTAAAAGGACTGTTGCTGATGCCATTAATATTCCTCTTCCCCTTAGGAATAATGCGTTTGTTCATAGTGAGTACCTTAGGTATCTTAAGGATTGCCTAGATATTCTTTGCGATACCATTGAAGAAGTTAGAATGGTGAGACCTATGGACATTGGCATTCGTGATTTGTATTATCTCACCAACAGGTCATATGAGCTCTTAGATTATGCTATAGGTACATGTCCTAAAGCGGTTTGCATGCGTGATAAGACTGATAATTCTCCCTCTAAGGTTAAGAACAAGCATGTCACATTTAAGGAGCCCATAACTTCAGCAGAACATAACACATCTTACACCAGAAATCAATCAGCTGCTTCTTGTTCTTATGTTCCCATCATTAATTCTACAGGAGTAAAAGTTGACACTAATGCTAGCAAGTCAAAGCCTAGTTGCAATTCAAGGAATGATAGGACTTCGCCAGCTAAAAGTGCTCAAGGAAAGAAAGTAGAAGACCACCTTAGGAACAATAAGACTGATCTGAATGTTGTGAATCGTGTTGATTCTAGTATTTGCTCTAGTCGTACTGTAATTAATTCGAATTCTAAAACCATTTGTGAGATCTGTAATAACTCTTTAATTTCTGGTAATCATGATGTGTATGTTAAGACATGTTTGAATGCTTCTACTGTATTCCCTGGTTGTCGTGCTGTTTATTATAAACGTGAAAAACATGTTTGAAAAGCCACAGGAAGGATGTTTACTAATGTTGGTTATCATTGGAGACCCACTGGAAGGATAGTATCCATAGGAAATAAACGTCCCTTTACTAAGCAGTTTCATCCTAAGGCATACAAAAATAGAGTTTGGAAGGAGACTGGTAGAACTTTTCCTATTAGTACCTAATGCGCTAATCATAAGTCTAGTCCCCCTACACACCCTGTCATGTCTAAAGATGCTAGTAATATTTCTTCCTTTTTTACTATTAACAATGTCTGTGCTAACCAATCGGACCCCACTTCTGGTTGGGGATCCAAGTTTTTCCGTTATCCATATCTGTCTGGTTCCAAATGCAGGTTGTACAAATCGCCCTGTGGTATTTGGACTCAGGCTGCTCAAAACATATGACGGGGGATCGCTCGCGGCTCAGAAATTTCGTGAAAAAGTTTATCGGGACAGTTAGATTCGGGAACAATCATTTTGGTGCTATAATGGGTTATGGAGATTATCTGGTTGGCAATAGCGTGATTTCAAGAGTTTATTATGTAGAAGGGCTTGGGCACAATTTGTTCTCCGTTGGTCAATTTTGTGATTCAGAATTAGAAGTTGCCTTCAGAAAACACTCTTGTTTTGTTAGAAGATTAGATGGTGTGGATCTTCTGAAAGGCAGACGTGGCACAAACCTCTACACTATATCCATTAAAGATATGATGCAAGCATCTCCAATCTGTCTACTATCTAAAGCCTCTAAGAACAAATCTTGGATGTGGCATCATCGTTTGAACCATTTGAACTTCGGTACCATCAATGAACTTACTCGCAAAGATCTTGTTCGAGGCATGCCCAGGCTGAAGTATGAAAAGGATCATCTGTGCTCCGCATGTCAACTTGGTAAAAGCAAGAAGCATACTCACAAACCCAAAACTATCAACACCATTATGGAAGTTCTTCACACCCTTCACATGGACCTTTACGGTCCCATGAGAGTGCAAAACATATTTGGTAAGAGATATGTGTTAGTGATCGTCGATGACTACTCTCGTTTCACATGGGTTAAATTCCTCAGATCCAAGGATGAAACACCTGAAATCATCATCAAATTAATCAAGCAGCTGCAAGTTGGACTCAATAAAACTGTTAGATTCGTCCGCACAGATAATGGAACAGAGTTTGTCAATCAGCAACTTACCCATGAAGATCAAGGAATTACTCATCAAAGGAGTATTCCATGAACACCTCAGCAGAATGGAGTCGTTGAAAGACGAAATCGTACACTTGTAGAGGCAACACGAACTATGTTGATCTTCTCCAAGGCCCCTATGTACCTATGGGAAGAAGCAATTGCAACTGCTTGTTACACTCAGAATAGATCACTGATACATTCCCTCCACTGTAAAACACCTTATGAGCTAGTACATGGAAGAAAACCTGATCTCTCATTTCTTCGAGTGTTTGGTGCATTATGCTACCCAACCAATGATGGCGAAGATTTGGGAAAGCTCAAAGCAAAAGCTGATATTGGAATGTTTGTTGGCTATGAACTTAACAAGAAGGGTTACAGAATCTACAACAAAAGAACCCGACAAATCATGGAAACTATCCATGTCACGTTTGATGAGCTGACTGAGCAAACGGTTTTTGAATACTCCAGTTCAGGACCCGCATCTAATCTTTGGACTCCTGGACCAATCAGTTCAGGACTTTCACAACCCTCAACCACAGATGCTCCTTCTGCACCACCGTCTAGTGAGGATCTGAAGAAGCTGTTTGATCCAATGTACGATGAGTACTTTGAACCTCAACAGAGAGTCGAACCAGAACAACAAGTCATAGGTCCAGATGTTGCTGCTAATGATGAAACTCAACCTACAAACGAGCATCCCACCTCCATCTCTCTTAGTCAGAATGCTCCATCTTCTAGTCATACCAATCCCAATGATCAACATTCTTCAATTCCTCAAGAAGAAGCATCTGATAACACATTTGAAGTGAATCCTTTTACTCAACCACCTGATGAACCATTTGTCAACATTTTTGCTCCTGAACCATCTACATTGGCAACCTCCTCAGTAGATTCCAACACTGCTACTTCAATTCCTAGTCATCAACTTCATGAGCATATCAGGAAATGGACAAACGATCACCCGATTGACAACATCATTGGTAACCCATCTAGGCCGGTATCTACACGACGACAACTTGCCACAGATGCTTTATGGTGTTTTGTGGTCAACGTGCTGTCCAAGACCGAACCAAAGGATTACAAAGATGCTTTAACTAAAGAGTCCTGGTTCACGGCAATGCAAGATGAAATCCATGAATTTGACAGACTAGATGTTTGGGAATTAGTGTCTCCTCCTGACTGTGCAATGATTATCGCCCTCAAATGGATCTTCAAAGTAAAGCTTGATGAATATGGCGAAGTGTTAAAGAACAAAGCTCGACTTGTGGCCAAAGGATACAGACAAGAAGAAGGCATCGACTTTGAGGAATCATTCGCACCTGTTGCCAGAATTGAAGCTATCAGAATCTTCCTTGCCAATGCAGCTAGTCAAAACATGATTGTCTACCAAATGGACGTGAAAACTGCCTTTCTCAATGGTCACTTAAAAGAAGTGGTGTATGTAAGTCAACCAGAGGGGTTTGTTGACCCTGAATGCCCAAATCATGTCTATCGATTGAAGAAGGCACTATATGGTCTTAAACAAGCACCCAGAGCATGGTACGATACTATGTCCAAATTCCTCTTAGCCAACCAATTCACCAAAGGAGTTGTTGATCCTACCTTGTTCACAAGAAAGTTGGGAGAACATCGTCTCCATGTTCAGATCTATGTGGACGACATTATCTTCGCATCTGCCGATCCATTGGAATGTGACAGGTTTGCACAAGAGATGAGTACTGAATTCCAAATGACCATGATGGGGCAAATGTCTTTCTTCTTGGGACTTCAGATTTCTCAAAATCCACATGGTATCTTCATCAATCAATCCAAGTATGCAAGCGAAATACTCAAGAAATTTGGATTTGAATCATGTGAATCTGTTGACACTCCAATGGTGGAAAGAACAAACTTGGATGAAGATGTTGAAGGAGCACTTGTCGACCAAACCAAATATCGAAGCATGATAGGATCATTGATGTACCTCACAGCTAGCAGACCTGATCTCTTATTTGCTGTTTACATGTGTGCTCGTTATCAATCCAAACATACAAAGAAGCATTTAGAGGCAGTCAAAAGAGTCTTCAGGTATCTTCAAGGAACTATTCACATGGGCCTCTGGTATCCAAAAGACACTGCTATGGCTCTCACTACATACTCTGATGCTGATCATGCTGGTTGTCAAGATACTCGTCGAAGTACTTCAGGAGGTGCTCAATTCCTAGGAGATAAACTGGTTAGCTGGTCATCAAAGAAGCAAATGAGTACATCAATCTCCTCAACGGAGGCTGAATACATTACCATGTCGTCTTACTGTGCTCAAATCCTTTGGATGAGGTCTCAACTATCTGACTATGGTTTTGTGTACAACAAAGTTCTGATGTACTGCGACAACAAAAGTGCGATAGCTCTTTGCTGCAACAACGTCCAGCACTCCAGATCAAAGCACATCGACATTCGACATCATTTCATCAGAGAACAAGTGGAAAAGGGAATCGTGGAACTCTACTTTGTAAGGACGGAATTTCAGCTGGCTGATATCTTCATTAAGGCACTCCCTAGAGAACGGTTTCAATTCATTCTCCCGCACCTTGGAATGAAGAGTATCCCTCCTGAATCACTCAAAAGTCTTCAGGAGGATCACGAGGAGTAACTGATTCACTTCATATATCCTTATACACATTACTTTGGCTTGCTATTACTTCAGATAGCAACCCGGTCATCAAAATCCGTGTAAAAACACGTTTTTATGTTTTCACCGTGTGTGGATTATCCGAAAAGTTGTACGCTTCAGTGCAACCTTTCTAGTAAAAGAAGAGAAGTCTTCTTTTCCCAAAATCTCTTTCTTCTAAAATTCTTCAAAAGAGATTTTGTGGTGTACAAGGTGGCCATTGGTCTTAAATTTTCTCGTATACGTTACCGCTCATATTAATAGCTACTAAACGTTAAAATGGAAAAACAGGTCATTAATTGAGGGGGAGCGTATGTGCTCAAAATTTCTGCACCTTTAAAAAATCTGTGCACCAGCCACTGTGAAACTCAAAAAGTGTCTCAAACATCAGTAAACGTTTAAAATTTTGTCACATGTCTCTCCAAAGCTTTTTCGAAAATCATTTAAATCAATTGGGATCACAAAATCTCAAAAGATTTGAAATTTTATGATCGGGGGAGAGAATGTTATTTAAATATGAAAACTGATTTGAAAGTGATGTTTTTGGAACGCAAATGAATGTTTCGGACTTAAAAGAATGCTCCCTTATGTGCTAAAATTTTAAAGATTTTTGGATTTTAATCGAAGCACATATTAAGGGGGAGCAAGTGATTAAATGTGATGTTTTGGACATGAAAAGATGTTTTTGGACTAAAAAGATCGCTCCCGTATGTGCTAAAAATTTTAAAGATTTTGGATTATGATCAAAGCACATACTGAGGGGGAGCAAGTGTTGAAAAATGATGAATAAATGATCTCAAATGAAAGCTCACCCGTATGTGCCAAAGTTTTAAAAAACTTTCAAAATTGATTCAATCAATGAGGGGGAGCAAGTGGCTAAGAGTCTTTCCCGTGTTTTTACAATAATAAGTAAAAAAAAAAAAAAAAAAAAAAAAAAAAAAAAAAAAAAACGTGAAATGTTTTATGACTCGGAATTTGACTCATGAATTAACGAAACATGAAAAGTCGTGAATCGAAAAGACTAGTCCTGGCCGGGTAATAATTTCAAGCTGGTCTAACCAGTGATGTAAACGTGTCTCGAAGAGGACTAGTCAAAGTAGAAAGTACCGGCTTCGAGAAACTCTTCTTAGATGTATACTTTGACGGGTCTAACTTCCTTTTTAAGGAATGTTAACAACTTCAAGTTAGTTATTAGGGCTAGTTATCACCTAAAAGCTGATAATGGATCCCTTTAACTAAGCAACGTAAACGTGTCCCTCCGGTATATGTCTATTAAGAGCCGATCAATTCAAATAAGTGCAACTCACCCCGACATGTGCAAATTTCTCTCTTCCTATGAGCACATGTTAAGAGGGGAGTATTTGAAAAATGATAAAACTCTCAAAGTGTCAACAAAATGTGTTTATTTGATCATAAACACTTTGAGAAAAATTTTCAATGAATTTGGTTATATGGCGATTGTGGAATAATACCAAAAGACCGACCAATTTACTTTTAAAGCAAGGAGTTATAAGGATGGTTAGGTTAGGTATTTGTTCCCATGATCCACCAGAACCGTAAGGATCTTCCCAGGGACTATCCAATAGATAGATTAGAAGTCCTTAGGAATGATTGAAAAAAGGGAGAAAAGTGAGAAAGGGAAGAGTGCCGACTAAGACTGAGCTAGGACTGGAACAGACCCAACATGGTTCTAGTTATGAAGTCTTGGTAAGCACTGAAGGGGTTGAAGAATTAAAAAGAAATGAAATGAGAAAGGGTGAAAAGAAATAGCCCTCCAATTATTCAACCTTGGGGCAGACACCGGGTTCAATTCATATGCTACTGATTGTTACCAAGGTAACATCGGTATTGAAGATTAAGACGTCATGGACCCCGTGACGCACTGCACTAAACCTTCCAGCCACTCAAGTTCTCTTAAAAGAGCTTGTTTCATTCTCACGGGGAACCGTTGTAAACTATCGACTTGTCTCATAGAGCGAGTTGATATTGAAACAGGAGACCCCTCCCTAGTCTCCGCATAGGATAACCAATGTGCACTTATCGTGTCTAGAGCCAAGAGATGCATCAAAAGATCTCATAGGTACACTTGATACTTATACACTGGTGGTTCAACATTAAGGGCACCAGGTGTAATATTTCGAGTCCTACGCAGATCTTAGCAATCTGCCAAGAACACTTATGAGGGAATATACATAAGTATTTCCCAATGATTGAGTGGAAACTCCTGCCAGGGTCAACATCAAGCAGCCCTGACAGCAGGTCACTTCAGTAATCACTTGTGGGTTACGTTTAGTGTGTTCGGTGGTTTTCCAAAAGGTCTACAGTCGTGGGGTGATCTCCAGCGACTCACCTAATCGTTGGTGTACTTCGGTATGTCAGTGTAAGCCCTTTCGGGGGCATCCGATTAGGAACGGCCTTGGTAAGGATTAGAGAAAGTCTTCACACTATGCTGTTGACAATCTCGAAGTCCGAACTTGTAAGTGCCGGTATGTTTATTACTAACCANAAAAGGTCTACAGTCGTGGGGTGATCTCCAGCGACTCACCTAATCGTTGGTGTACTTCGGTATGTCAGTGTAAGCCCTTTCGGGGGCATCCGATTAGGAACGGCCTTGGTAAGGATTAGAGAAAGTCTTCACACTATGCTGTTGACAATCTCGAAGTCCGAACTTGTAAGTGCCGGTATGTTTATTACTAACCAAGTTTTATGCAGCTCAACATACCATACTTACCGTGATCACCACCCTCACTCAAGTTCCACATGCTCATACCAACATCTACAAGGAGTCGTCAGAGCTTTTCAACCATGAAGATCTACTCAACAAAGATGTATGAGCATGTTGGAAAGGCGTAACCTCTCCAAAGACAAAAGAAGTTGACGATTGATGCCGATTGCTGAAAAGATGCCGATTCATCATCATATCACAAGATATCATGATCAAAGAATGGGCTTCGACTATGCTTCCACAACTCTGATGCAGAAGATCATGAACAATAAAAGTGTAAGCATGACATCACAAAGACTATCACTACATCACAAAGAGACACGTTTACTCAAAGATAACTTGAAGCTAAATATATGGATGAAGAACGAAGAGCAAAGTCAAAAGATCATCATATACATCAAGGAAGTCATCTTGAGTAGTACACCAATGAAGAATTAACGACTACGAGCTACCAAAGTATCTACAAAGATCTCAATGCAAGAAATCAAGAATCAAGATCAACAACGGAATTCAACAAAGGGTGACCTCTCTTAGGGGGAGATTGTTAGGAATACAATTTTGATATAAGAAAGATTCGGTCACCCAAGAGAAAGATTCGGTCACCCTCGACATGATTTAGCATTGCTTAGCTCGTAGTTGTTATATTAGTTAGTTAAATGTAGTTTAGATGTAGATTAGTTCGCGGAAGAAGGACGGGTCTTTACCCACTGTATGCCTGATCCGCAGCCCAAGTGGCACGCCCTAAGTGGCAAAACACATTGTATATAAACCCCTCTCCATCCTTGGAGAGGGTAAGCCTTCTCATAATCTCATTTTCTTTTTTTTGGTTTTCTCTCTAAGGCTTCACTTCTTTCTCTCTCTACTTTCTCTCTCTAAAATCTCTTTCTCTCTTTCTTGCTTGGAACGAACCAAAACCACATGAGTATTTGTGTTTGTGATGTTATCTAGTATTCTACAAGATATAAACCAATTGAAGTCCAATTTGATCTATGTTCAACAAAGAAAAACTACATTGTGGCTGTATCAAGTCAGTATATGTTGACCCTTTTTTATTTCTACCTAAGTTTGACTAAGACTAATTTCAGCTTATCAAAACTAACTCTAAATGTGAAATTAAGCTAAAGTGACACTAGATTAAGCTATATGTCACTAATATGCAACTAAATCTATGATAGCACCAACAATTACAGTTAAATGAACTCAGAAATGTAGTTTAAAGATCGATTTGACTTTTTGTTCTATAACCTACTAGCTTTATGCACTAACTATCATTATTATGCCTAAAGTTAACTATATGAGTCAAATTTACCACAAGAAACCAACTAGAACACATGATCATCTACTGATCCAAACACTCCCTATGTAAGCAGTTTCACTATGCTACACAGTTCTAAACTTCAACCAACCTAAACTCTGAACTAATGATCTGAACAGGAGTAAAATCAATTCTGGAAGCAAATTCAATAATTAGATGCAACGATAAACAACTAATACTCAGAATCTCAGATTCAAACTCCCTCTTATAACTGAGTTACACTACTCTGTGCAGAATACAACTTCAAACAACCTTTCTAATAAACTAACCAATCTACTTTCGTGTAATAGAGATCAAATGAACGAGAATTCCAATCAATTAACAACAATTCCAGCAGAAGGCAGATTCAAAGTGTAACAACTAAAAACCACTCCAACAGATTACAGACTCAAACAGTTATGAAGCTATAAAATGCAGTAACATGAAATTCACTACCATTACACTAAATCAAAGAATCTAATCTCACAATTGATCTACACAAACAGTAATATAGCAATCACTAAGAATTTCAACAATAAACTCCACAAAACTATACTAAGCAGTTATGAGATTTTAAAGTATAAAATGGCACTTACAAATCATGAATCCTAACTGAAATAGGATTTACTTTCACTCACAACCAAGCCTATCTTTAGATAGGCTAAATAACACCAGAATTATACCATCACCAAACCAGGTTGACTTTCGTTGACCAGCTTCAATGGAACCAATTTGAAGCAGAAATTAACTAACAAATCTCACTATGAGCTACTGAATTGATTTGAATGAGCTTATGAGAACAGTAAACATGAACTTAAAAGCATATTTGAATATTAGAGAGCTTGAAAATCAAATGAAAAGTATTGTAAACTGAAAACTTAAACTGAATTTTATTAAAACTACATTGATTACAACTCGAAATCATTACATTTAAGCTGAAAATTACGACTAAACTACAAATTCTAACCTACTCCTACTCTAAACTACCAACTATCTAACCATCTAAATTGTGATATTGATGGGGCTTATATAGCCTGAGTGAGGAGCATCCTTAGATCATTCCAGAAGTAGAATCTTCACAGCATATTCGAATTTGATCCCTTGTGAAATCCTTCAACCAATCAGAGCCCTTGATTCACCCTTATGACGTGTTCAACCCAATCAGAATAGACCACGTGTCATTCCCTTTGTCAGGGTGTGTCAGAGGGTGGGTAATTGTACGATTATGCCCTTAATACGATGTAATTTTGAGAAAGGGTGATTTAGGGTTCTTTTGTGTATGCGAATTGGGGAAAAGGGAATTGGGGGTAAAAAGAGGCGCGTGTGTTTATTTTATATTTCTTTAACTTTTGTGAACCGGGTTTGGGGTAATGGGCTTTGGGTTATTATAAAGGAGGTGGGCTATTGTTTTTAATTTGGGAATGGGCTTATGGTTTATTTGTTTTTATTTTGGGTTTAATTGGTTTAAGGATTTAGGATGTAAGTTTAATAAATTTCAAGGTTTAAGGGTACTTTTTGCCAAGTGGTAAAATCAAGGGGCTTCTTCTGCCATTTTTGCAAACATGATTCCAAGGGCTTATCTTGACAAAAATTGATTCTTCAAGGACTCGTTTTGACATTTAAAGCTCAAATAAAATCCAAACTCTTCCCCGGGTCAGCTTTTATTCACTCTTTCCAAATCCCGTGCTCGTTGTCGTTTTTGGCTTGGTTTCGTCCACTTTCATAAATATCCGTACCTGCACATTCACAAATACAAAAACACATGTATTTGGCGTATTTGGTCGGGTTTCTGGTCGTTATAGTCCGTTTTCTAAGGCTAAAGATATGTGTAAATTAACACATATCAAAATCCCACAGACTAAGGTATTGCGCGTCCTCACGCAATGTGATCAATTCACGCTTTAGAGATAAATAATTTCAAACCTCTTTTTACTAACTTTGAAAAGTAGCAAAACATTCAAAAGAGTACAAAATCATTTATTCCCTAAAACGCCCCGTTTATCCATTTTATTATTCCTACATAAATTACACTACACTATTTTTGAACTTTTCATGATTTATTCGGATGACGGTGTATCGATTTTCATTATTTTACAATAACGTTTAGGGTCATAGAGTAGAAACACAATTCATGGAAAAGTGACCATACGGATAAAATTCATCGTCCTTGATTTTTCACGAGCTCCCAAACTAAGCTTAAAAACGAGATCACCATTTACTTACAAATTAGATGCCAAAACTACTCATCGTAGTTACTTGTGTAAAAACCCCTAGCTCCCATATCTTAGTGTATCTAGAATTTTTTTAAATTAATTTGAGAAATGAATTGCTTCATAATTTCTCATTCCAATATGAATTAGTCCGATAAAGATACCAAGAATCCCAACGCTAAGTAGTTATCGATCTTCTCTTAAGAAGGTTTGCTCGAAACATGAGGTCCACATCAAGGATATTGGATACATACAAAGACTTTGGAATACATAAAAAAAAACATAAGTTGGCGAGTACATTTCACGTGCACCTCATGCGCCCGATCTAGGATCATTCGCATGCACCTCACGCGCGACCAACTTTAGTCTTAACACTTAAGCACATAATCCATAAATCTCAACATCGATCCTTATTCTTTCTTCTGATTTTTTCACTTTTTCACTTTTTTTACCTTTCTTGATACTTTTTTTCACTTTTTGCTTTTTTTTCTCATTTTTTTTCTTTCTCTTGCCTTAGTAACTTCTCAACTCCGAACCTTCACGGTTTCAATCCAAGACCTACCGCCAACTTATTAGGTTAGAAGTAGGATCCAAGGTACGATCTCAATCCGAAGTCTCAAAGCACCTTAGCATTTATGAATACCGGGCTTTAAAGGGTAGCTCCGAAACCACATACATACAACTCAATACATCGAAATACAATACAATACAACTCGAGACAATGGCGTGTATCCTTGATGTGTGCCCAATTTTTCAAGCAAAGATTCTCTTAAGAAGATAAAGAACTAAATTTCGTCAAAACCGAGGCATCTTTAATTATTATACACAAGATATGGGGTGAAACAAGCTGATGGGAACGAAAGGCCACAAGTACCTTCGATGAGCTTTAAAGAGAACCACTACTCCACGTATGGCATCTAACTTCTAAATAAACACTATCATTTCTCGTTCTCCGCATTTTGAAAATCTGAAATAATGAGATCCGCGGATACTTAGCCGATAATCAAGCCACGCATATATAAAGTCATATACGGGAACTTGCAAACTCTTAGAAAGAATTCGCGTTTTCTAGCTCCTATTGTAAGAGACTAGCGAAAGCTTTTCAAGCCATGCATGTTAAAAGTCAAGTACGGGAGCCGACAAAAGAGTAGCTCCTTGTGTACAAGACTAGCAAAAGCTTTTGTGATCATCATTGGTTAAGGGAACAAGCTAGGGCTCAACACGCCCGGATCAAGTCAAAATGCTATTCCTACCCTCTCCAACGGAAAGTCGACACGGTGTCAAAACACTTATTATATTTTTACATGATTTTTCAACTTTTTCACATTTTTTTTGTACTTTTTCACAACTTTTTCATCATTGAAATTTTTCAAAATTTTCAAAATTTTCATTTTTTAGGAAAAACGGGGTTGCGAGAGTAAACGACTAAAATGAAAGTGCAAGGTCAAATCGAATCGAAGATTTACCCCCCAGACTAAAGGTAAACATTGTCCTCAATGTTTCAAAGGTAAGGGTAATCCTAACAAAAATCTAGGGCCGTAATGCCAAAGATACGTTAGACGATAAGATTTTAGGATATATAATGCGAACTTCCAAAAGCATGAAGAATGAGACTCGAGTGGAGAGAAAGATAACAAGCACGAGAGTCTTCATTATTCGAGCAAATCCTGGACATAAACAACAACAACCACAAAACACGAGAATGGAAGAGGTCGCCCCTCCTCACGTCACGTTATTAATAAAAATAAAAATAAAAAAGAAAAAAGATAAGCATGGGGTGCCTCCCACGAAGCGCTTGTTTTTTATCGAGTCGTATAGCTTAGACTCGCCCCGAATTTACTTAATCATGGGGGAGCAAATGGAACGGACAACCGGCAAAAACGGAGATGCCGGGGTCAAAGACGGTATCCTCACTCCCGGTGGAGTGGAAAAGAGAAGAAATGATGGGATAAGTATAGAATGGGTGAAACACTCGGATGATAAAAGCAAATTCATCGTTCAAACCAAAGAGAACATCATTCGTATCAAACTCAAAATCTGCATCGGGTGGTTTCGCGGGCGGACGAGGAGATGGAAGATCAAAAATGTTAGGTCACCATGTTGTAACATAACAATCATATAATCATTAACCAAGAAAGAAGAAGAAGAAGAAGAGACAAGAACTATGGAAGGAACTCTTAATATTGATATGATAAACTTGATATTCAAAATGAGAACCAACAAGCCTTAACCAAGGCTTACATGTAGTATATATAGGAGAGTCCAAGGGTATTCATGTCATTCTAGCACTATTACATACTTGGCCCTTGGACTTCCATACAATGTGACATTATATCATAAACTTATTAAGCATAAGAGATAAAATGTAAACATAATAAGTCTAATAAGCAACCTATTACAAGTATAATGACCGACACTTTTCATAACGTGAAACGTGTTCCTAACAATCTCCCCCTAAGGGTCGGTCATCAATGGTGAGTGGTTGCGTGACGTCATCTTCTTAATCTTGAACTTTGGCAATTGCTTGACGTCTCATAATCGGTTAGATTAGACAAAAATTCTTTGCTCTTCAATCCTTGTTCCTTGTTGTTGAAGTGATGCATATGATGTAGTAATCTGCCTTTGGTCACTCCTTCGACTCAACTTGATGGTACGCCATTCCAACATGCTCATACGTCTTAGAACTTTTATGACTTGTACTCAAGTAATTCCCGATCATTAAACAAGATCTTTGTCTTAAGACTTTGTAGATTCCGTTGACGTTGAATCTTTCATTAACTTTGAGAAACTTTGATCTTTCTTTGACTTTGTATAACTTAGAACTTTTCGGGAAGTCTTTGACGTAAGTATGAGCATGTGGAATCATGTGTTGATAGTGAAGTTCCTGCAAGAAAATGGTTAGTGATAAACAACCGGCACTTACAAGTGAGGAACAGAATTTTTCACCCTCGCAATGTGGTTACTCCTTCTGCCCCTCACCATGGCCGTTCCTAATCGGATGCCCCCGAAGGAGCTAACTCAGAAAGTACCGGAGTACCCCAACGATTAGGTGTGTCGTACGAGATCACCCTACGACTGTAGACCGTCCGACACTTACAGGTTTGGAGTTAGAATTCGTCAACAGCATAGTGTGAAGACTCCTTCTAATCCTAGCCAAGGCCGTTCCTAATCGGATGCCCCCGAGAGGGCTTACACTGACATACATACGTACACCAACGATTAGGTGAGCCGCTGGAGATCACCTCGCGACTGTAGAACGCACATGGAACGTCACCGAACACACTAAGCGTAACCCACAAGGAGTTACCGAAGTGACCTGCTGTCAGGGCTGTTTGATGTTGACCCTGGCAGGATTTCCGTTCAATCATTGAGTAAACACCTAAGTGATTCCTCTCATAAACGTTCTCGGCAGATTGCTAAGATCTGCGAAGGACTCGATAATTTACAACTTATTCTTCAGGAGTCGTTTTGACATTTAAAGCTCAAATAAAATCCAAACTCTTCCTCGGCTCAGCTTTTATTTACTCTTTCCAAATCCCGTGCTCGTTGTCGTTTTTGGCTTGGTTTTGTCCACTTTCATAAATATCCGTACCTACACATTCACAAACACAAAAACACATGTATTTGGCATATTTGGTCGGGTTTCTAGTCGTTATAATCCGTTTTCTAAGGCTAAAGATATGTGTAAATTAACACATATCAGGTGTCGTGTACCAAAAATGGATACAACGCAAAGGGTGTGGGATAATTACTTGACCAATGAAGTCAATGTAATTATAACAAAAATACAGGTGTAAAACAATGGGTTAATCCTAATGCCTCTTATCATGTAGTAGATCTTAACTACACGAATGTAGTCTTACTTGTGGATTTGAGATGGTCCTAACGCAAGTTCTAGAATCTAAATGCTACCGGTACACACATCATAGCACCAAAGATGGATGCTTTTCCTACCAATTCTAGGGGCGAACCTCACATATTTGGGGTGGAAAATTTTTTTAGTGGTACGGTTTTGTGCTAGTCATACAATTTCCTATCCATGAGACGCTCATTAAGATCAAGGTTTCACTTCTAAATGTTGTAAAAAATTTTAAATTGTCGCTAAAATTTCCCTAACAAATATTTCTCTTGATTTTATTAAAAATTTACTATCAAACAAAGCAAAACATCAAGCGTAATTGTATTTTCTACGGTGCCTTCATTTACCCCCCTTACACTTAAACCGAACATTGTCCCTAATGTTCAAATAGAAGATGTAAAAGTAAATAAAATGAAAGAATGAAATCAAATGCTCCCCTGAATCGTTTGATGTGGATAGTGAAGTAACATGGTTAGATATTCTTTCAGGAGAGATGAACGCTCAAAGCTTCCCTTCCAAAATATAAATCATCTTCTTGTCCAAAATAACCTGTTAACCTGAAAAAGATAAAGGCCAACCTCGCATAAAATCAGCGGTATAATCTATATAATAGGATATAATGCTTGTGGAATGAATATTTTTGCAGAATTCCTGGAGATTATAAGTTAAAGAATTGACAAAACTTTTTATGTTTCCGGAAGAAATACAAAACTTTAAAAAATTGCAGAAAATTGTAGCCTGACGCCGTCAGAATGATCTGACAGAATTCTCATGTTAAGTTTCCGGGAAAAATTCTGGAAAAACTAGATCTTACTTCCTGGAATTCCTGCAAAAATTCATTATGACTCGATACAAGCATTTGACTCAAACAAATACTAATATGTATGTTAATTTACATTGTTATGATTCATGTTCATTCGTTCTTATAAATCGATTTAGTTTTCCCTTACACTTAGCTTTTGCAAAATACCTTTATATGTAGTTAAGACGAAGTTAAAAACAAAATAAAGCATTTTCACAATTTAGTTTGAAGCATGAATCAATAACAAGAAATATAACTTACATACGGAAACAAATAAAATCAAATAAACAAACAAACTAACACACAAAGTATGGGTTACCTCCCAAGAAGCGATTTTCTTTATTAACGAGTCTTGTAGCTAGACTCAAAGTCATGGCTATCTAGTGTCACTAATGCTCACGTATCCAAGCGTGAGCCACCTAATTGTCGCCTCCTCCTTCTTATAATCATCATTAAGATCTAAACACCCACGATAATATCTCTTAATCTTTTCATGAAGGTACTTAAGTCCCTTCCTAATATCGTTCTCACTCAATATGCCGTAGGGTGGGAACCTATTACATTTTTCAACAGAAAAGTTTTTGTACCTAGGGTGTGCACGGGGCATTTGATAAACAAAGTCCTCATCTCCATCTGAGAATGTAATTAACCCTTCCATTAGTTTTTCATCCAAGTTTGCTAACCTTTTGAAGGGTTTCCCGAATACAACTTGGGTTAAGCTACTATCGACAATCTCCCCTAGGTCCTCCATCACCATAAAGTCTGTTTGATAAGCAAAAATCCCTACAAACACATGCAACGTCTTAGCCCTAGCAACTATATTTTCCCCTTGATATTCTAACTCATTTACCATGATTTTATTGTATTCAACACGCGAGATTACGTTCATTGGCAAAGATGAGTTAAGGTAGGCATCAAAGCTTCTAAATCCAATCTTGCAAGGGAATTGCATGTTAACAAACTATCTTTCTCAATTTTTGTTCTCGGGTCAACATAACTTAGAGGGTTGGCTCTTTCTTCTCCTTCGGGGTCATCTACTACTTCCCCATTCCCTAGATCCTCATCGGAATCCGACGAGTAGTAAAAGGGGCCATTTTCATTGTCGGTGTCATGATCAGATTCGTCCATATCGGAATAGTTGTCAAGGTGATGATCGGGTGTAGGTTTGGTGGGTTTCTGTTTTCAACAATAGGGGGCGAGTTGGGTAGCTGAAAATTCCTACGGTGGAAAATACGAATAAAAGGGACCGAACGATTAATATTACTCATGAAAAAGTACTACGAACAAAAGCACAAAGAAATAAGATAGACTAAAGAAATCCCAGAAAAATAAAATAAAAATCTCACTAGAAAGGAATCTAGTGAGTAGACCTAATAAAATAAAAATTCTACCTAAACAATAACTATTCCCCGGCAGCGGCGCCAAAAACTTGATGCGTGGTTTTGTGACCTTACAACAGGTTTTACCTCTCGAGGGATTTCAAGAGGCTTACAACCCCACCAGGCAGTGTACCTGACCCATGTAGTATAGGATAGTGGTAAGTACGGGGGATTGATCGTTCTCTCACAGGGAATAGTGTTCGTTAGGATAGAAGAACTACTCTAATAGGTCTAAGGGTGAAGAAAGATTCTTTTTGTATTTTTTATATTTTTTAGAAAGCAGGTTAAAATCTCGGTTTTGAAGGAGTGGGCGGAATTAGTTGCTAGTCAACTAACCCAAAATTACTACAATTGCAAATGAAAAATAAAATATTTAAAACTATTGAGGTTGTGAAAACTATATGGAGACAAATGTGTTTACTTAGACATCATTACTCCATAACTATCTCTTACCGGTTAATTGGTATGTATATTAATTGTGCGGATGAAGGGTGTATTCCTAATAACTCATGGAGTGGCATACATATCTCTCCAATTCTATGAGCTCTTATCTCCTCCTACACCATGCACTACATAACCATAGGGATTGTAAACAGTGGCTCATGCGTTAAATACTACCTTAATAGCCTAGTATGCCTTGGCTACATGTTTCCCAAGACGTTCAAGCAGGTTACCATATAAGGAGGTTAGCCAGTTTTCTTGAGCCTAACATCGATGGAACAATCATCCCAACAAATAACAACACACCAATCAACCGATAATTAATAGTTAGGTTTCATTAGATCTAAGCAAACACAAGAAAAATTTAGCCTAGCATGTTAATTGAAAGACAAGCAAAAGAGATAATTAACCAACACATAAACATATTGATTAAATTAAAGTGATGACTTATCTTCAATTGAACATGAGGGTTCCAAGGGTTGGAAAACCCATAAAATTACAGTAAATTCGTCTTTAGGGTTTTGTACCAAAAGTTCCACACTAATGAAGGAAAAATAGAAAAGTATATATAGAAAATACACTCTGACGGCGTCAGGTTATAGAGTCTGACGCCGTCAGCTCGCCGCCACTAGGGTTCTCGGATGGCCTAGATCCACTTCTGACGCCGTCACCCTCTATATCCTTCTGGACCGTTACTCTTTAGCTTATAACCTGACGGCCTACACCTTGTAACACTTGACGGCGTCAGGTGTAAAAGTTCCAAAATCTTTCTGGCCTGTCAAGTGTAAAGTAGTTTCACTCCTTTGTCAATGTTTGCTGACGGCGTCACCCTGTGACTCTGACGCCGTCAGGTAGAGATTCCAGCTTCTTTTGAGACTTTGTCATTTTCTTCACTTTTATGCTCCAAAACCGCCAAATATGCATGTTTTCCAGAATTCCTCTCAAAAGTTCCTAAAATGACAAAAGGAACGATTTACGGCATTATTTGATCACATTTACTCGAATTAAGGCTTAAATGACCCCTTAAAACCGTAACACTTTTCGTCTCATCAGCTTTTTGTAAAGATTGCCAAAAGTTAGATGTGAAACAGCTATCTCGGTCGGAAATGATAGAGATCGGCACTCCATGCCGTGTAACTATCTCCTTCAGATATAAACGGGCAAGAGTATGCATGTCATCCGTTTCCTTGATCGGTAAGAAGTGTACTGATTTGGTGAGACGGTCTACAATAATCCATATTGTGTCAGATCCACTTGATGTCTTAGGTAATTTCATAATGAAGTCCATTGTTATCCTTTATCATTTCCACATTGGCAGCTCAGGTTGAATCAATAAACCGGACGGTTTTTGATGTTCAGCCTTTACTCTCGAGCACGTCAAACATTTTCCGACATACTCTGCAATGTCAGCTTTCATGTTTGGCCACCAATATAGCTTCTTGAGATCCTGATACATTTTATCCGAACCGGGATGTATCGAATACTTCGATTTATGGGATTCATGCATGATTAGGTCACGTATTCCTCCATACAGTGGAACCCAACTTCTATCTTTGAAACACAGTATTCCATCTGGTTTCCTTATAAATCCATTCTTACTCTCAGGCATGCCATAAATCTTCTCGTTCGGTCTGTTCTCTTCCTTAAGCGCTTCAACTTGGGCTTCAAGGATCTGTGACGGTAATGTCGATTTAATAGTCATTCCTAAGGATCTTACCCTAAGAGGTTTGATTCGTTCCTTTCTACTCAAAGCATCTGCTACTACATTAGCTTTTCCCGGGTGGTAACGCATCTCACAATCGTAATCGCTTAGCAACTCTAACCAACGACGTTGCCTCATGTTCAACTCCTTTTGATCTAAAATATGCTGAAGACTTTTGTGGTCGGTGAAAACCGTACACTTAGTACCATACAGGTAATGTCTCCATATCTTGAGAGCGAATACTACCGCTCCCAATTCTAGATCATCGGTGGTATAGTTTTTCTCATGAGGTTTAAGTTGTCGGGATGCATAAGCTATTACCTTAAATCTTTGCATCAATACTACTCCTAATCCTTGGATTGATGCATCGCAATACACTACGAAGTCCTCACTTCCTTCGGGTAATGCTAGTATTGGGGCTTCGCAAAGCTTCTTCTTCAAGAATCGGAATGCTGATTCTTGCTCTTCTCCCCAGTCAAACCTCTTCTTCTTCTGGGTTAATTCGGTTAACGGCTTAGCAATCTTGGAGAATCCTTCGATGAATCTTCGGTAATACCCGGCAATACCTAAAAATTGACGTATCTCGGTAGGACCAGTGGGAGACGTCCAATTTTTAACAGCTTCGATCTTAGCGGGATCTACGTGAATACCTTTACTATCAATCACGTGCCCAAGAAATTGCACCTTCTCTATCCAAAACTCACATTTGGAGAATTTGGCGTACAACTTCTCTTCTCTGAGCAGTTCTAGTATGGTTCTCAGGTGTTCAACGTGTTCTTCCTTATCTCGGGAATAAATAAGAATATCATCTATGAATACAATCACAAACTTGTCCAAGTAGGGTTTGCACACTCGGTTCATTAAGTCCATCTATGAATATCATCTAAGCCGTCTTAGGGATATCCTCTTCCCTAACTCTCAGTTGATGATATCCTGACCTTAAATCAATCTTCGAGTAGACTCGATCCTTGTAATTGATCAAACAGGTCGTCTATCCTAGGTAATGGATATCGATTCTTCATAGTAAGTTTGTTCAACTCACGGTAATCGATACACATCCGGAAAGTTCCATCCTTCTTCTTCACGAACAACACTGGCGCTCCCCAAGGCGATGAACTCGGGTGGATAAATCCTTTATCTGACAATTCCTGCAATTGCTCAGATAACTCCTTCATCTCAGACGGTGCTAACCTATAAGGCGCTCGTGCTACCGGTGTTGCTCCCGGTATCAAGTCAATCTAAAATTCCACTTGACGTGCTGGTGGCAAACCAGGCAAATCCTTAGGGAAAACTTCAAGAAAGTCCTTGACTACTGGCACGTCCTCTAGTCGTTTCTCCTCTGACTTCTTCTTCATGACTTGAGCCAAGAAGACTTGACATCCTCGTGCGATGTACTTCTCGACTTTAATACAAGTAACGATACATAAACGGGTCTTACTTCATTCACCGCGAACTATCAAGGTTTCGTCTCGGATGGGAATATGGACGACCTTCTCGTCACATATGATTCTAGCGCGATTCTTGGATAATCAATCCGTTCCTTTAACGACGTCGAAACTACCTAGTCTAATAGGCATAAGGTCTATAGGGAAAGGTTCGTTAAGTAGGTGTAGGGTACAGTCTCGAATAATGGTATTAGTGCTTACTAGCTCTCCATCGGCTAGTTCTATCTCGTAGGTAGTAGGTAGTTCGGTAGGGGAAATATTAAGTGTTGACATAAATAATGCGTAATGGTAATAGTCAATTCAAAGATAATAAAATAGATCTTCTTGTACAACAATATGAACAATTCACGATTCCGGAAGAGGAGTCGATAGATAATGCTTTTGCTAGATTTAACACAATCATCACAAGTTTAAAAGCACTTGATGAGAATTTTTCTAGCAAGAATTTTGTAAGGAAATTTCTTAGGGCTCTCCATCCGAAGTGGCGCGCTAAGGTGACGGCTATTGAAGAATCAAAGAATCTATCAACTTTACCACTTGACGAGCTAATTGGAAACTTGAAAGTGCATGAAGTAATAATAAAGAAAGATTCCGAAATGGTTAAAGGAAAAAGAGAGCAAAGCAAGTCAATTGCATTGAAGGCAAAGAAGGACTCAAGTGACGAAGAATACTCGACATCCGAAAGTGATAATGAAGAGTACGCTATGGCCGTGAGAGACTTCAAGAAATTCTTCAAAAGACGAGGAAGATACGTTAGACAACCATTTGAAGAAAGAAAGGCTTCGCATAGAATCAAGGACGACAAGAATGGGAAAAGCGAGAGGAAGTGCTTCAAATGTGGAGATCCAAACCATCTCATTAGCGAATGTCCAAAAGCTTCAAGAAGTCAAAACTATAAAGCTTTCATAGGAGGAGCATGGAGCGATAGTGAGAACGATGAGAAAGAGACAACAAGAGAAGAGAAATGTCTCATGGCCAAGGCATCCGACGAGGTAAGTTCCGAAACCGAGTACTATAGTGATGATAATCTATCCTTAGACGAAAAAGACTTAGATAGTGAATATAGGTTATTATGCAAAGTAGGACAAAAAGTAATGGTTAAAAACAAACTACTAAAACAAGCAAATAACCAACTAAAAGATGAAATAATTGAGTTACAAACTAAATTAAATCGTCTAGAAAAAGGAAAAGAAAATTTAAGTGATTGTAAAAAATGTCTAGTTATTGAAGAGGAAAATAAACAACTTAAGGAAGAAGTAAATAAACTAGAGAAATTTGAAAATAGTAGTAAATCACTTAAAAAGTTAATTAGTATTCAAAGATCATCAAGAGATAAAACCGGCTTAGGATACGATACAAATGAAGCTTCAACTAGCAAAACTAAAAATGTAAAATTTAAAAGTGAAACTAATGAATCTAAACCATTAGAAACAAAACCAAAATACATACTTTTAAAAGATAGATTAGTACCCATTGCTAGTGATGAAGAAGTTAAAAGCTTTCGTAAATCATCTTTAAAACCCGATGCCGAACCTTTTATACCTAAAATGAGATCTAAAACTCCACCACATAGAAAACAAACAAGTTTCTATCATAGGTCTAAAAGTCCTCAAACTAAAATAAACCAAAATAGACAAAACTTTAACAATAATCGACAAATGTGGAACTTCAATTCGTGGGGAATGTTTCCACCATATACGCACCCAAGTCAAATAGAAAACATGTTCGGAACAAACAACTTTGGTCAAATGAGACAATGGGGACCAACGTAGATAATTCACCATACAAGCTTGGTAAATTAAGTTGTCACAACTAGTCCGATCAACTCTTTGAAGAAATTGAAGATAAACGCATTGAAGACGCAAGGTACACATTTCCTTTTACTTTCTCGTCTAAGAATGCATGCTTAGTATAATCTCTAGTTGTTATGTGAGTTTGCTTGGCTTATTGTTTCATCTTGTTCTTATGACTATACATATATATATATATATACTTATCTATATCTATATATATAGTTATATCTAGGATCTTATAACCTAGAAAAATCATTTGTTGATTTTCTAGAACTAGAAATTATTCGTTTACGAATATTTTCTTTTCCCCCACTTGCCTTCTTGAACTTCAAGTTCAACGACACTCATGTTGATGTAGAGAAATGAGTCGAAAAATCTATGGATGAAACAAACTCCCGCTCCCCGTTGCATGCGTCTCCTTCCAAAATTCTCGTCTTATAAACCCATACTATATATACATATATATATATATATATATATATATATATATATATATATATATATATATATATATATATATATATGTATTTATAAGCCTTCCACAACTCTCTCGTCCACTTGACAACTTGATTAGTTTCATCCGAAATGATCAAGAAATTTTAATTGACGAAATGTCAAGTAAAAGCGTCAAGTAATTCCTTTCGTGCGAATCCTCTCCAACGTATTTTTGATTAAATATAAATCTAATATATACATAAATATTTTCTTGTTCTTTCCAGAAAACCAAAAACTCAAATTTCCAAATTTTGGAGGGCGGCCCCCTTAAAATTAAGGGGACCGGCTGCCAAAACAAGGGCGGCCCCCTTAATGTTTAAGGGGGCCGGCCATCTGATTCTCCCAATTCGTTTTCTTTTCTTATCCCATTTGCCAAACACTCCACTTTTCAAACCAACTCCCACCTGCTGCTGCTGTGTCGAATTCCAAACCCAAAAACACCAAAAACCAACTTCCAATTCACCAAATTCGGGTTAACTCGCAAAGGGCAAATTCATCTAACGCGATTACCATTACATATTGTAAGTTTTTCATAACACATTTCATCTAATTTCATCTAATTTGGTCAAATTAATGATTATGCATGTATTAATAAAATTTTCAAATTCATGGTTTTCTTGAGATTAGGTCTAGGATTTCTATAACTAAATGCTTCCCTTAGGTTTAGGATGCTTAATCAACAACTAGAAATCAATAATTTCAAACCCTCATGTCGAAAATTTTTAAAGAAATTCATACACTTCTTTTCAAAATTTTTGGTTAACACATTGTTGAATAATGCTATAAAAACTTGTTAAAACTAATAACATTATGTTTTTATAACTTGCAAAACATGAAACTATATTTTTCGACTAAGTAAAAATATTCTTGTAAACGATAAGAGGGTGTTTGGATTATGTCCAAATAATGTAAAAATAAAGTCGTTATAATTCTTATAAAATGGTGTCGATTTCATAAACAAAAAACAAGTAATTCGGAGTTGTCAAGATATATAATTCATATATATTGTAATAGTGTCTAGTTAAGGAAGCGTTTGGTTTAACAAGAAAAATGACATTTTTCAGTCAAAATGCAAATTATATTTTTCAAAAACAAATCACATGCATAAGAAACTCATAAGAAATGACTAGTTTTACAACCTAATGTAAATCTAGTAAATTTCATGATATATTAGGATGTTTAAAGGGGCGTTTGGATTAATCCATAACTACTCGTTAAACATTGTCAAATATGTCTAGAACGAGTTAAAAATAAAAATAAGGAACATAGTAAACTACTTCTTAGGATTATCGTCTTAGAGTCGAAGTATGTTTATGTTCCAACATACGTCTTAACAATACACACATATTTATTTTTCTTTATATTTATGTTGGTCTTTTGTATTGTTGTTGTGTTTAGGTGAAAATGCCAAAAGCGAATACCGAAGATATTTCCCTTACTAAAGCCTACATTCCTAAAGTCTCCCAACTCCCTACTACGTCATCTTCTATTGGACGTCTCTATCGTCAAATTGAGGATAGAATATTCATGAAGAACGCGTAGTAAATCTAGCATATGCTCAATCAGACTTCATAAATCGCTTGTTTACAAGCATAAATTTCAATTGCCTCTTCGAAATCAATGAACCCATCATTCCCCGTTTCATTGTTGATTTTTATAGCCAAGTCACGGTTCAAACCGATGATTTTGGTGCCATCACTATCTCCTTCATGATCCAACATCAATTCATCACCTTAACTCTCGAACAATTCGGTGAAATTTTTAAAATTCCCTTTCGAGGTCAAGCCGTTTTCACAAACGAGTGGGACCTTGAAGCTCTTCACCGCTCTCGTCCTACATCCGGTCCATACCTTTCCGACATCCCTCATCCCGACAAAATTCGTCAAGTCCTCGGTGTGGAGCGTGACACTACCACCCGAAAAATCAAGTCGAAAAACGTCCAAATCTCTTCTACTCAAGTTCTCCTCAAGGAACTAAGCCCCAACATGAAGCGTTGGGAAGAACTCATTCGAGAGAATGCGTTTGGTACCAGGGGACATCGGGACCATCTCCCGGCGTGCCTTGCTCACATGTTGTATTGTATTGCCATTGAAAAGGAATACAATTTGGCTTACTTCTTTATCAAAAGGATAGATTGTGCTCGTAGAACTCCCAAAGCCAACCTACCGTATGGGATATTTCTAACTCGCCTCTATCGTCATGTTATCGAGTGCTTCCCCGATCTTGACGATAGCATCTACGAGTCTATCTATCCTACTCTTCGTCCTCTTGCTCTAAAGCAAACTAGGCGAACTCGAAGCGACAAGGGTCAACCTCGTCGTCAAAGTTTTCATGGGTCATCCTCTCGACAACATGATGATGATGATGAGGAAGACACCCCGGGGCTAGTACCCATGCTTTCTCCGAGTTCGTTGAAAATCTTGAAGAGCTCGATTATCCCAACTATTCTACTCCATCTCCTAGTGATCAAACCGAAGAAAAACTTCATGAGCGAACAACCGAGATGCTTCGTCGACAAAAGAGCTTGCATGAAGAAGTTAGAGGTGGATTCAAAGCGATCGGGAAGACGATAAAGGGGATTTTTGGGAAGAAACAAAGATGATAAAGAGTAGCTTATGAGTGTTGAACAATTTATATTTGCTAATTGTTATTTATGAATTATTATGTGCTACTTGGATCAACTTGTCATTGTCTTGGAATACTTATTTGAATAATTATGTAGGATGATAACTTGGTTAATTATGCTTAGTATTTGATTATGGTTGCATGATTTATATCTTAATATATATGAGTTTGCATGCTCTAGGGGAACTTCTATGTTGGAGCTTTAGTCTATTAGTTGAGTAATGGTTGTAAGCCTTTAAGGCTTTTGTTGGTTGCTATTTCTATTATGCCTATTGTAATCATCTTTGTCTATCAATATTATGGTTATGTTTATGGTTGTGTTTAGTTCTTGCATGCTATATATACACATATATGTTGCTTGTCCACTAAATATTTTTTGCAAGAATTCTATATCTCGATTCCATTATGACCTTAAAACGAGGGGGAGTATACGTCAAGGGGGAGCTCCAAGCAAATCTGGATAAACATTTTTGATGCTAAAAAAAAGGGGGAGAAGTGATATAAACTCATATTAGTACTTGTATATATACTAATTTTTCGCCTAATGAGTTTAGATTTTGTAATCATCAAAAAGGGGGAGATTGTTGACATAAATAATGCGTAAAAACGTTATTTATATTTTTCGATATCTCTACGTTTTGATGATCACAAAATGGAAAATCATTAAACATAAGATTACTACGTAAACAAGTATTAAGCTAGTTTATATCATTATATCCAACTCAATCACTCAAGGTATGAATAAACAAGTGCTTAATACATCTCATGATCAAAGGGGTATTTAATTAATTAATACAAAGTTTATTTAATTATATAAACATATTATATAATATTGAAAAACAATTTTGGTAATAAAGAAAAATGTTTTAATCATACTAAATATATGAATTCAAAATTTTAACCAAAATCAGTTAATTTTTCACCAAATAAACTTTCCCCACAAAGAGACAAAAAATCTGGCCGTTACAGCTGGGCGGCCCCCTTAATTTTAAGGGGGCCGGCCATGAATTAAGGGGGCCGGCACGCTCCCTGTGTCAGATTTTGTCAGAATTTTTTCCATATAAATACCACCTCAAATCTAGTATTTTTTCTCACCTTTTGCACGAAAAATTCAGATCTCAAATCTCTCTAAACATCCTCCAAAACCCTTTGATCATTAGATTACTAATCCTTATTTCAAGTGATTCAATCCCTCCACATTCATCCTCATCCAAAGTGCAAAAGAAGAATACTCCTTCAACAAACAAAGTCTAAGAAGTATTGTAGTGTAGTTTTGTATATTGTGTACATTACTTGTATAGTTATGTTGTGCTTGTAATAAGTAGTGTAGTGAAGAAGTAGTGTTGTGTTGTGAAAAAGAAGAAGTAGTGTTGTGTTGTGAAGAAGAAGAAGTTGTGTTGTGTTGTGAAGAAGAAGAGAAGTCGTTTTGTGTTGTGAGATTGGTTCTAGCCACGATTAGGACTCGACATTTAGCTTTGTGTCGTTAAGCCGGTGTAAGCGACGTTGTGTAAGGTTTTCTCCGCCATAAGGGAGTTTGTTGACATAGTGAAGAAAACTCTCGAGTAGGTGACTCGGGGAGTGGAGTAGGAACAAGGAAGGTGTCCTTGTAGCCGAACCACTATAAATCCTTGTGTTGTGGTTTGATCTTTCTAACTCTTCTCATTCATTACTTACTTACTTACACTATATTAGTTTAGTTAGTTAGCTATATATATATTTGTTCATATAGTGCAAGTCTTGAATTCACATAAACTAGAATCGAAGTTTTTAAAACAAACTTGTTTTCATAAATTTAAAACGGACGTAAAACTATTCAACTCCCCCTTCTAGTTTTCCACAATTGGTATCAAGAGCCACGTCAAACAAGATTTTTAAAATATATTGTATTTTAAAACTTGAATCGATCTATGGAATCGGAAAAATATTTAGAAGGGCAATCTATGCAAAGACCACCACTATTTGAAAGTGAGGGATTTTTATATTGGAAAAATCGATTCGAAACTTATGTGAAATCAAAGGATCTAGATCTTTGGCATGTTATTACTAATGGTGATTTTCCTCCTTTACAATATAATTCGGAAACTAAAAAGAATGAACTTGTTTCTTATGAAAACCAAAACGATGATTTGAAAAAGAAACTTGCTAAAAATAATGAAGCTAAAATGGTTATTTATAATGCGTTACCACGCAAAGAATACGAAAGAATTTTTATGTGTAATACCGCAAAAGAAATTTGGAATTCTTTATTAATCACTCACCAAGGTAATAGTCAAGTCAAAGATAATAAAATAGATCTTCTTGTACAACAATATGAACAATTCACGATTCCGGAAGAGGAGTCGATAGATAATGCTTTTGCTAGATTTAACACAATCATCACAAGTTTAAAAGCACTTGATGAGAATTTTTCTAGCAAGAATTTTGTAAGGAAATTTCTTAGGGCTCTCCATCCGAAGTGGCGCGCTAAGGTGACGGCTATTGAAGAATCAAAGAATCTATCAACTTTACCACTTGACGAGCTAATTGGAAACTTGAAAGTGCATGAAGTGATAATAAAGAAAGATTCCGAAATGGTTAAAGGAAAAAGAGAGCAAAGCAAGTCAATTGCATTGAAGGCTAAGAAGGACTCGAGTGATGAAGAATACTCGACATCCGAAAGTGATAATGAAGAATACGCTATGGCGGTGAGAGACTTCAAGAAATTCTTCAAAAGACGAGGAAGATACGTTAGACAACCATTTGAAGAAAGAAAAGCTTCGCATAGAATCAAGGACGACAAGAATGGGAAAAGCGAGAGGAAGTGCTTTAAATGTGGAGATCCAAATCATCTCAATAGCGAATGTCCTAAAGCTTCAAGAAGTCAAATTATAAAGCTTTCCTAGGAGGAGCATGGAGCGATAGTGAGAACGATGAGAAAGAGACGACAAGAGAAGAGAAATGTCTCATGGCCAAGGCATCCGACGAGGTAAGTTCTGAAACCGAGTACTATAGTGATGATAATCTATCCTTAGACGAAAAAGATTTAGATAGCGAATATAGGTTATTATGCAAAGTAGGACAAAAAGTAATGGTTAAAAACAAACTACTAAAACAAGCTAATAACCAACTAAAAGATAAAATAATTGAGTTAAAAACTAAACTAAATCATCTAGAAAAAGGAAAAGAAAATTTAAGTGATTGTAAAAATTGTCTAGTTATTGAAGAGGAAAATAAACAACTTAAGGAAGAAGTAAATAAACTAGAGAAATTTGAAAATAGTAGTAAATCACTTAAAATGTTAATTAGTATTCAAAGATCATCAAGAGATAAAACCGGCTTAGGATACGATACAAATGAAGCTTCAACTAGCAAAACAAAAAGTGTAAAATTTAAAAGTGAAACCAATGAATCTAAACCGTTAGAATCAAAACCTTAATACATACTTTTAAAAGATAGATTAGTACACATTGCTAGTGACGAAGAAGTTAAAAGTTTTCGTAAATCATCTTTAAAACCCGATGCCGAACCTTTTAAACCTAAAATGAGATCTAAGACTCCACCACCTAGAAAACAAATAAGTTCCCATCCTAGGCCTAAAACTCCTCAAAACCAAAATAGACGAAACTTTAAGAATAATCGACAAATGTGGAACTTCAATCCGTGGGGAATGTTTCTACCATATATGCACCCAAGTCAAATACAAAACATGTTCGGATCAAACAACTTTGGTCAAATGAGACAATGGGGACCAACATAGATAATTCACCATACAAGCTTGGTAAATTAAGTTGTCACAACTAGTCCGTTCAACTCATTGAAGACTTTGAAGATAAACGCATTGAAGACGCAAGATACACATTCCCTTTTATTTTCTCGTCTAAGATTGCATGCTTAGTTTAATCTCTAGTAATTATGTGAGTTTGCTTGGTTCATTGTTTCATCTTGATTCTATATCTATACATATATATGTACTTATCTATATCTATCTATATATATATATATATA
>LBNU01003388.1:100256-175031 GCA_014162995.1 Artemisia annua
TTCAAAAGTAATTTATAATATTACGTAAAACATTTCTGTATTATATAAGTAAAATACTTATAAATATTTTTAGTATAAAGTTATATTTATATTTGTAAAAAGAATTTATTATATAAAAAAATATAGTTTTTTAAAAGTAGTTATATTCATGACATGTTTAACCCTTGGACTTAATTAATATTACACTTTTAGTCCTTATGTTAAAATGTTTTCATTTTTAATCCAAAATAGTACTTTTTCACTTTTTACCTTATCTTTCATCATATGACAGTTTTTACCCCTAGATTCTATTAAATTTTCACTGTTTTATTATAGATCTGAAACTTTTAAGGTTTTGAAACTTTTAGTCCCTTAACGATTTAAAATGATTAACTTCTTATTTTTACAAAAGTCATTATATATAACTTTATAAATGTTTATAAAAATCATTTTTCGCTTTTTAAGTTTATTTTGAATTTATTTTAGTATTTGTTTCCGAAAATATTTAAAAGGTTTCATGGGCTCGTTAGCCCAAACTCGGCCCAAAGGAGATTTTTAGAAAACTTGTTTTGGCACTCGACGTGCTTAGGTTTAGATCATTTTTACATAGCGTTTCAACACGAAAATCTTGCATGTTCATCCCATTCGATTTATATTGGAGTAGAGAAACGATACGTAGCAAAATATATATGGTTAGTACGTTTAGAACGAAAAATATTAAGTCGTTACTTAGGCGTCTAGGTGATTTTTAACATGTTCTAGTTTATATATTTACAACTATTTAAATCGTTAGGTGTGTTAATATGCATGCAAGAAATGAAAATGAATAACAAAAGAAAAGAAAGGGACGTAGACACTTACAACACGCAAGGTGGTGAAGTGGACGAGGGAAGTTACGAGACGTGTGACGAGCAAAACTTGGTGCCCCTTTCGAATATCTTGTGTGGTTTCTTTTGGATCCAACAGTAGCACGAAGACAAGAGAGAACTAAGAATATTTGTTTGAGTTTTGTTTGTGAGGTTTATTTTAGAGAAGTATGGTGAGAATGAAATGAGGACAAGGGTACTTATAGGGAGATTGCATGAGGTTAACATGGAACATGTGAAGCATGCGTTTGAGTAGGCATTCGAATGGTGACAAGCTTGTCCAAGGTTCTTTTTGTTTGGTCTTGTCGATTGGAATTTGGTGTTGGAGGCTATGATTATGGTTATGATTTGTTTAAGCATAGGTCAAAGTGAGTTTAGGAAAAGACCTTGTACTAATCGAATATTCAAATGGTGTGGAAGAAAACATGTGAAACTTTGTTGGTGGTATTTGGAACATAATATCCTTTGGATAATGGAACTTTGGAAGAAAAGGTTTAGAAAGTATTGATATGTGCTTATTCACATATCTTTTATTCACCATTATTAGACTATTTTAGACCAAAAACTAACGCGAAAAGCCAAAGATATCGTGTTTTTGTGTTTATGACTCTGCAGGTATGGATATTGCTAAAACATCACAAAATGCAACAGAAAAGCCCGAAAAGAGCACGAGATGTGGAAAAGAGTCTAGAAGCCGAGTCAAGTTGGTATTCACTCAAGAAAAGCCCGTGAAGAAGTTTTCATTACTTAAAGGCTTGAGAATATGAAAGAAATGCTTAATCGAAGAATAAAGATGATTATCTTATATAAGCTTCCCAAATTCGAGCAAGTGATCACTTTTATATCATTGAAGACTTTTTGAAGACTCGTCAACACATTTCCTCAAGATTACAAGGACTTAAGTTTACTTTTTAGAAGTTATTAGCTAGTATAATGAAAGTTTATGTGTCATTTCATGAACTTATAAGAATTTAGGGGGCTTGATGTAAAAGGAACCCACCCATGGAGTCCTTAAATACCACCCTCAACCTCATTTTTGAGGTGGTTAGTTTTATGTTAGTTTTTAGTTTTCTTAATGTTTTCATGTAATGTTTTCCTAATGCAAAATTTTCTTTAAGTCTTAAAGCTTTTTACTTGCTTATTGTATTGCTTATTTACCTTTACTTCATTGCTTTTCATCTTATTATCCAAGCTTCTTTCTTCTACTTTGATTCAAATAAGCTCACAAAAAGTTGCACCACCTTTGCATGAAAGCTTATTTCGTGCCTTATGATCATGAGTTGAGCTTATTTGGGTTTTGGTAGCTTGTGAGAGCTTTTGTACGTTTTAGTTTGGCTTATTTAAAAGTTTTCATAAAGTTTTCTTTAGCTTATTTGTCATTTTTATTGCTTAAAAGTTGTTTACATGTTACAAGCCCTAGAATTGGACTTGAGCTTATTTAAGCTCGTAAAGCTTGTAAAAGCTTCTTTTGAATCCTCTAGAGTGCTTATTAATGAGTAGACATTAGTTTCTTTTGAGTCCTTAAGCTTATTTTACGTTAAAAATTAGTTCTTTTTATTCTTGCGTGAGTCTCTAAATTTTACGTAATGATTTCTATAAAATAGGTTTTAGCGAATAGTGTATTTTCTGAAATAGCGAATATGAGTCTAGGGTTTAGCGAATAAGCAATTTTCCAAAAATAGCGAATAGGTATTTTTCAAAGTTGCGAATAGTTTTCTTAAAATTTCTGCGAATAGTACTTTTGAGTTTCTGCGAATATGGTCCTTTGTTTGCGAATAGCTTCTTTT
Source organism: Artemisia annua (assembly GCA_014162995.1). Lineage (NCBI taxonomy): Eukaryota > Viridiplantae > Streptophyta > Magnoliopsida > Asterales > Asteraceae > Artemisia > Artemisia annua. The sequence continues at coordinate 102,889 of LBNU01003388.1, forward strand.
CTGCGAGTAAGTGTTCATTTGTTTGCGAATAGCTTCTTTTCTGCGAGTAAGTGTTCATGTGTTGCGAATAGTGCCCAAATAGCGAGTAAGGGTTCAAAATAGCGAGTAAGATTTCAGTTGCGAGTAAGCAACTTGGATTGCGAGTAAGCAATTCAATTCCTTTGCGAGTTCATCTTGGCAAAGTCTTATCTTGCAAGTTTGGTTCCGTGCTCTCGAGTTTGGTTCTCTTTTCGCTAGTCTGTTTTCGTTTGTTATTTACCAAGCCGAGCTAGGCTTATTTACACTCCATCGTTTATCGAGTGGAGCTTTCTTTTATTGTTTTCTTACCGTTACTCTGTCGAAATTTTCTTTTAATCTTTTTAACTTAGCTTATTTTTCTTTCACTTGTTTTATTTTCTTAGTTTAATTTTCTTTTTGTTAATTTAAAAACCAAAAACATTTTCTTTATTTCGTTCTTACTTAATCTCTTTTACTTAATTTTTAAACTTATGTCTTCTTTTATCGTTTACTTTGTTTCTCTTTATTCCGTTCTTTACTTAGTTTAACTTTTCAATTAAGTTTTTGTAGTTTAATTAAAACAAATCAAAATCTTTTATAAATCTCATTCATCTCACATAACTCACGACTCGAGTAACTTGATCAATTTCACCGCTCGTTGGGACAACGATACCCGTGGTTTAAGCTTCACCGCTTGGTAAACCGCGATCAAGTATATTTATTTAATGGTAGTTTAGGAAAGTTTAGTGTGGCTATGGAGTTTTGGTTGGTCTTTCACGCAAGGGAGACAAGGAAAAGAAGGGTGGAGTGTTGTCAAGGGTAGAGGTGACAAGCATGGTGGTGTTGAGTGGACTAGGAAGAAAGAGAAAGGTGATGTGCAAAAGTTTGGGTCGACAAGGAACAAGGAAGAAAGAAAAGAAAGGAAGAAGTTACAAGGGTTGTCGAGTTACTGTTGGTGTCGAGAGAAAGAACAAGGAAAGAAAAGAGAAATAAGAATTCGTATGTTGATTTGTGCTCGGGTTCGAGTCGAGTAAGGTACTAACGAAAAGGATGAAACACATATAACAAAAATCACTTTTGAAAACTTAATACCCCTTATGGGATTGTGAAATGGCGGCAGTCCAAGAAAGAAAAAGAAACAAGCTGGTAGGCTTGGGTTATACTCGGCCGAAACGAAACAAAGAAAAGAAAATGGAATTTGTAATTGGGCTTGGGTTTACTAGGCCCATTTGGAAAGAAATAAAAATATCGAGTTGGGCTAAAAATAAAACGGAGGCCCGATAATAAGTTATACGTTCACGGACTCGCGTTTCGGGAAATATTACATCAATGTCGGTTCAAGAAAGTGGAATTTATCGGTTACTTATGTATATATATGCACGTATTTCTTATATATATGGAAATAGGATTCGATACGGTATTTATATATATATATATATATATATATATATATATATATATATATATATATATATATATATATATATATATATATATATATATATATATATACACATCACTCGGTAATATTAGGTTCTAGTTTGCAAGTGGGAGTTATTCGAGTCACACTACATTATATAGCTTCTGATAGTGACTAAAGCAAGTAACACGTAACGGTTTCATAAAAATTTCAATTAGTCTGCAAAAATGGCTTAGTTAAATCAAATTAGTATAAAACTGTAATTAGCATTAATAAATGACATGGGATTTTTACGAGGTATTACAATACCCACACCTGCAATTTCATCATATCTATAAACAATCTAATAGTAACTGATTTCACAAACCAAAATATAACATAGTTTGGGTTTAACAACAAACTAATAGTAAAAGCATATACATACCTTCAATTGAACACCGATCGAGTATAAACAAAAACAATCTTCTGGCACCAAAAACGCCCAAAACAGGAACCCATCTTGCGGCACCGAAAACCCAGAGCACAAAACAAATCTATGTGTGTGTTTACTCACCTATATGTCGTCAAAGAAGAAAGCTAAAAATCATAAAAGAAAATTGGAAACTAATTAAATCAAGTATGGGAAAAATATATATAAGCCTCATCTTCCTGTACCAGTCATCACATCCCTCTCTCTGCTTCTTCATCAACTCAAACTTAACAATGGTGTAATCCCCCTGCTGCAAATGAAACCACCATAAACCAAATATGTTGGTCGCAAATGGCACTTCAACCTCTTTTGCAACCCATCCATCTCACTCAAAATAGCTGAAACTAAACATAAACCTCTGAATAAAAACACAACTTATGAAGAATCCAAAACCAGCTTCATCTATCTAAACCACTCAAAAACGGATGTGGCTAAAAAAAATCAAGCAACTGTAACTCTTAACAAATGGCAATCACACAACCACAAAAGACAATCCTCTCACAAAGACATTGTTCCCCCATTTAAAAATTAGTGTCCTGTAGATGTTTCTGTAGAAACACTCACAACCTGCACTGTGGATATCCCCTTGTCGGATCGGAGCAATTAGGTCCATCGGTTTTTTTCTCGGTGTCGGAGCAAGGAGATGAGAGAGGAGTGTGAGTTAGTCCGAATAAGTGGGTATTATTTTTCTCGGGTCTGGGCAAACCGAAAAAAAGGTGGAGCCCCAAAGTTGCATGAACAAAACACGCTTTTTATACTTAAGTTGTAACCCCTTAATGCCTTCTGATAATTGGTATGCAATTTTTATAAAAAGCTTGGTTTCATAGAATTATGGTTGACATTTTAAGTGAAACTTAAAATATAGAATTTAGGTTGAACGAGAAAGTTCGTAAAAAGTGCATACGAAAAGCGATTTTATTCTTTTTGTATCATGTATAAAATCTTTTTTATGTTTATATAGCATGAATATTTCACATATCAATTAAGTATTTAGTACTTACATTATTTTACCATTTTTATGTTTATATAGCATGACTATCTAATACTTACATTATTTTACCACTTCGATCTAACAATATCATTAACTCATATATTCTCAACAATCGATCATTTATGTATCAAATGTCTTTACCAATGTTGCAAAAATCTTGAGTCGGTAGTGAGACGGCCGACCACCCTGTAGCCTGTAATCGGTCTAGGCGGGATTAATCAGTGATTAATCGGATTGACATTTCCTGCACGTTTTGGGTATTTCTGTAGACCAAACTAAAGATCTTAACTGATTCCAAACCTATTATGTTCTCAAACCTCAATAAAATGCTCCAATTCTGACTATGAGGTCTATTGTGCGTTATAAGTGAAATAAAAAAATTCCTCAAATTAGAATGCCTAAATTAATATTTTTTAAAGTTGACAAAAGTTGACCGATTAAGACGATTTGACCGATTTTTAACCGATTAGGCCGATTTTTGACCGATTTGGCCGATTATTGGCTGACTTTTGACCAGGCCGATATTTTTTGCCCGATTTTCAAAAATCAACAAGGTCCTAGGCCGATTACCTTGTAATCGCCGATTACAAGGCCGCCTTGGCCGATTTTTGCAACATTGGTCTTTACATAATACATTTTCTATCGATTTCACAGTTTCCCTTTTAACCCCGTGAATTTACGGCTCATTATGAATTACAAAACACGCACAATGTCTAAAATATGATATAAATAGTTACATTTAAACAAGATCAACTAAACACCATATCAGTTTAAAAAATTCGAATTTTTCGTGCAACAAAAATCTATACAAATTATTAATCAATTAGTACATAATAACATGTATTATTACTATATGAATGCGCCGCTATAAATGAGTGTATTTTCCCTCCAGAAACTTATATTAAAAGTAGGCGTCTCGATAATGTTGTTGAGAAATATTGATTAGTCCAATGGATTATGTAATGGAACAAGATTTTAAGTTGTTAAATTAGTAAGAACTTCGACTGAGGCAAAGAGAATAAGCGAAACACACTTTGAAAAGACGGTGACCCATCTGATAAACGTTTACCGCTAAAGATCACGACGAAACAATATCATGTGTCCCTTTTATTTGCTATAACAATAGACATGAGTCATCGTCAATCACTTTGGGTTGGCTTGTATCTGCTACGTCCAGTTTTAAACACATGGATAAATATACGTTGCCATTTCCAAGGTCAAAAGCAAAAAATGTTACAAGATTATCATTTTGTGATGCAGATGGTAATATCGCGAAAAGCATTACAGACATTGTCTACAAAGAAGTACTTCAAGGTATATGACCAATGGTCAACATATATGTATAACTATATAAATGACATGTTTTAAACAATTTTTTAACTTTACATGTACTCTTATCAACAACTTCTTCTTTTTTTAAGCGTTCACGGAATGAACATTGACTACTCAAGTGTTTAATGTTAACTGCATACCTTTGCTCTTTAAGACTGACTACCTACTGGATAAGATGATACATACACGTTTATTATTTTAAGTTATTTTAATAGTTACAAACTGAATTATTTGTGGTATAATTGACTTATTACTTATTATTTCCTTCAAAAAATAATGAAATATGTTTACGTTCGTTATTGTTTCTTACTTTATTCACACTTATAACTCCCTAATAAATAATTACTTTAAAAATTTTGTGATTTCAGGGTCTACAAGCTAGTTTAGAATATGAAGGAGTATATTTTGTGCATTCATTGCTTCAACTTTTTATTTTTCTACTATTTTATTCTACGAATCAAGAAAATTCTATCACGTTTGATCAAAAGATAATGATAACTATTTTAAGAAGCGGCTATAATAAGTGTAATTAAATACAAAGTCAACGAACTATATATAGCTATGATAAAACTTTAAAGAACCCAATTAAATTTCTAAATCATATGTCATGAAACAAAAAAAAGTATTAAATCATCCCATTAATACATCCACCATCTTCCCACCTTTACCATTTTCAAGTTAAAAACGTTTCACAAACTACTATCTTCACTTGGTTACTCATTAGACTTTTCTCAAACAAATTATTAACATGGCCGGCGGTGGAGTTCTCACAAATCACGGAGGCAACAAAGGTTACCCAGGAAACCTTACTCTCTATGTCACGTTAACTTGCATTGTTGCAGGCATGGGTGGTCTCATTTTTGGTTACGACATCGGAATCTCTGGTAACTATTTTATGCACCTTTATATGATTATATGATCTTCGCTGTTTGGAAAAGTTTCGATGAAAACATTTTACGTATGTATATATTAGATTGTTTTGTTAGTAGCAAAACACAGTAACTTATTTTGTTATTAGATAAACAACACAATAGCTTATAATGTTTTATGAAACTATTTAACTTGTGGTAGAAAATACACGTCAAAAGAATTTCATTTCCAATATAATCAGAAGAAAAATGGTCATTTAATTGAATTATAGATATCGACTATTGTGTATGACCACATGCACCGTACTATTCTAGGTATACATCAAAACATCAAATTAATTGTTATGATAAGTATCAGGTATTCTGATGTAACATCAAATTAAGTTTGCCTGTAATTCATGAATAACATCAATTGATTATATCAAATTGTATACATATTCATTTGGCATAGCCAAATGACATCATTTCTATTAATACACTAGCAATTGTTATTTCCTAACATACACATTAAGGAAGGTATTAGAACAAATATGTGGTGTATTAGAACAAATATGTGGTGTTAGCAGTGATAAAGTCTCGTTGCATTGACAGGGTAGCCGTAGGTTCATGCAAACTCCTTTCATGCTTCTTATTTTTTTCAATTACTAAAGATATGATGCCACAAAATAACTAAGCACTATATACAATCAAATAATACACCAACACATATAAAAAACTCACTGGTCAACATCTAATTAAACGCCCATTAAATGAAAATTAAAAGTTATTAAACTTATCTATACTATCTATAATGGAAAAATGGTAAAAGTGAAATGTTGAGTTTTCAACAATAGTCAAATGAGAGAGAAAAGTAAAATGTAATTAATACTCTTATTAAAACACCCCATTACTTAAAAGTACAATGATTTATTCATATTGTACAACCAATTAAAATACAAACCGGGTTGACCCGGGACGCTTCAAACCCGCGCAGGTTGACCCGGTTTAATTTGACCCATTTTCGACCCAACCTAGCAAGTTGACCTGGTTTAAATCGACCCATTTTTCGACCGAAACGGTTCAACCGGTTGAACCACCCGGGTCGAACCGGGTTTCAAAACATTATCCATTACTTAAAAGTACAATGATTTATTCACATTGTACAACCAATTAAAACTCAAACCGGGTTGACCCGGGATGCTTCAAACCCGGTGGGTTAACCCGGTTTAATTTGACCCATTTCCGATCCAACCTAGCAAGTTGACCCGGTTTAAATCGACCCATTTTTCGACCGGAACGGTTCAACCGGTTGAACCACCCGGGTCGAACCGGGTTTCAAAACATTATCCATTACTTAAAAGTACAATGATTTATTCATATTTTACAACCAATTAAAACACAAACCGGGTTGACCTGGGACGCTTCAAAGCCGGCGGGTTGACCCGGTTTAATTTGACCCATTTCCGACCCTACCTAGCAAGTTGACCCGGTTTAAATCGACCCATTTTTCGACCGGAACGGTTCAACAGGTTGAACCACCCGGGTCGAACCGGGTTTCAAAACATTATCCATTACTTAAAAGTACAATGATTTATTTACATTGTACAACCAAATAAAAACATATCTATCAAATTAAATACGACCAATTAAAACACAAACAGGGTTGACCCGGGACGCTTCAAACCCGGTGGGTTGACCCAGTTTAATTTGACCAGTTTTCGACCCAACCTAGCAAGTTGACCCGGTTTAAATCAACTCATTTTCCGACCAGAACGGTTCAACCGGTTGAACAACCCGGGTCGAACCGGGTTTAAAAACATTATGTTTAATTCCCAAATCTTCAAACTTTTATTATTTTCCGTTTATAACCTATAAACTTTTTTTTATCAATAAACTATCTATCGCTATAAAATCCCGTTGCTATGCACGGGTACTCGTCTAGTATATTATAAAACCGAAATAAGCGATAATCAAAACCAATTTGAAATCCAAAATGTAGAACGAAACGCTACCGCAGCAACGCGCGGGCTACCCCGCTCGTTTTATTAATTAAACAATACTCGTCACAAAGACTATTCGGATTTGGTGCATTTTATAAAAATCAAGACTTTATAGTATACTTTACACTACGAGGAATATATCCGTTTAGTTCCCAAATATCGCAGGGAACTACTCTAGGTCCATCCCTAATAATGGGAGTGTAGGTTTAGTTACCTTTCTAAAAATAATACTCAGTAAAACCCTATCACATTCCCCAAATTATACCCATTCGACTCACACTCTAATGCGCATTCTATTACCAATCGTGTCTCGTGAATCTTCTTATATATTTACAGAAATGGGACTTTATCGTTCCCATGCATCATGACGATAAGTACCCTAGCTTTTCAATCGATCTTTTAAGTAAAAGTTTGTTTGTGCGTGTGCGTGCGTGCGCGTGCGTGCATGTGCATATGTGTGTTTTGGAGTACGGTTGGTATATATATTTAGGTTTGTTGAGCATCCCTCACTACCACATCTATTCCAACAAAATGGAATAGATATGTGCAAATCAAAGTTAATATTTTATCATAAAAAATTGATAACAAGAGAATCCCAACATGTGTTAATTTAGACCATAGAGGAATTGATTTACATTCTACCCATTGTCCGATTGGTGATAATGATCAAGAAACAGAAGAGCACCTGTCTCTTTAAGTGCAATACTGCAATAAAAATAATACATGGTTGGAGGTCTCAATTGAAATGATGAAGCTTTGACAACATTCATATTAACAATCTCAACGATGTCTTCAACCTTGCAAATCACTCAAGTTTAGCAACACCCATCTCAATCCTTTTCGATGCCGTTGTCCATTCACATTATAGGTTAACGAGTTAACATTCAAGACCAAAAAGCCTAACAAAGAGCTTATCCTCGACGACATCAAGCTCTTCACTTTTAATTGGATCTCGGATAAATATAGAAAAGCTTTCTTCGATTGGATAGAGTGGTTTTGTGATCCTTGTAATATCTCAAACTTGTACTATGCAACTCTTGTCTCTTAACTTTTTTTTTCCTCTCTCTCTCTCTTAATTTAAATGCCGTTAAAGAAAAAACAAAGTTCTACTGAGCACATCTTTACCTCGGCTAGACCAACTTAAGCATAACAAGATATTAGTGACACTTAAGTTGGTTAATTAATCGAACCCTTGCCAGGCAACTCTAACAATGATGTAAGTAATTATGAATTAGCTAGCTTGAATATCGAAAGTAAGGTATATACAGCAGATTAATTCATTAATTCATTAATTAGCTTCTTTAATTAATAATTAATTAGCATGTCATGGATTTGTCATCCATCACTACTTACCCCCACAACACTTATTGCCTTAGAAGAATATAAATATTTTCCCTTATAAGTCACTTCATAACGTAAGATTAAAGATCTTTTACATCATTTTAAGGTTTTGACGATTTGCATAAAAACTTACAACAATTTTAAGGTTTTGCAACATACCTCGGAGATGGTCTCACATCTAATGTCCTATCTCTAGGCTAAACCTCAAAACAAAGCAAGTAATTATGATCTCGCAGATAATTAAATTATACTAAAATCAAATTTATTTAGGGTCATGTTATACATACCCTTCTTATGGGCTATTTGTACAAACCGCGAAACATATGGTACAACAGCCCGGAACTTGCAATCATTGGAAACCCTCGCTATAGGAGGGTCCTATGAAATCCCTTATTTATTTATTATTATTATTTTGAAACGGCAACTAACAATCTCATAATATGCACACCATATACTATTTCACATGTCTTGAACCCATAATTATTTGTTTGTGAAGCTTCTCACATAACAAGTAATAACAAACAATTAAAGGTAACACGCTATATGATACGAAGCGAGATTTTACTGAAAACTAGATTGTACGACGACTTTTTGTTTAAACTAACGAGAAGCTAGATTATTGTTGGCATAACTAATGTACCATATCAATTAAATTTCAGTGCGAGTTACATTGTCAATACCAACACTCACGGGCACACCATTAGATTAGTACAAAGTATTGATCAAGCGCAAGAAAAGTGATATAATCCAGAGATAACTTTGATAGCTCATTATTTGATCTATAAACGCCCCTTTTGCTCATGTAGTTGCTTAGTTTTTATATTAACGTCACAAATATAAAGTTAACGGTACTTAATCTCGTTTCTTACAGGGTATGAATGAGGTGAGATATAGATAGCTTTACTCTTACCTGAAAGTAGAGAGACTACTTCCAAAAGGCTTCCGACTATTTTTGCAGTGAGTGAAAATCAAACTCTCGCCTCTGTCTTTAAAAAAGAAAGGTTTTTTCAGCCGATCCAATGTGTTTAGCAAACGAGCTAAAAAGAAAGTTTGAAATAACGACTACACGAATATAATTTAGTGAACTACAAGTTCCAACTAAATCTTAACAAACATGCAACCGAACATGCGCAGACATTAAACAAGCTAGCATTACGGTTGATGAATCACACGTCTAGAAAAACATTATCCAAACTTCAAAGTAAAGCACATTGGGACCCACTCAACACCAAGATAACTCTCACAAGTAATAACACACCGTTTCACCGATGATGATCAGAACGGTAACCCACACACATCAAAAAGTTGGTAAAATAAAGTTTATTCTAACAATGTGACACGTGTACTGACACATGTACACAAAAACCGCAAATCTTGACACATTTGACACGTATCATATAACTTGACACTCACCCACCGTCACCTTTGTCTATATATTTCTTACTCAAATTTGTTTTATTAAATGTGCATGTTTTAGTGTTTATTCAAGAATACAAATTTACATAAATTTAAGGTTGTTGTGTTTTAGTGACTTTTTAAGGAAAGATTTGAAGATTTGGGTTTTTAATCATGGCATCGACTGTTGGAAGAAATGTGGCAGCACCATTGTTGTTTCTTAACTTGGTGATGTATTTTATCACTTTAGGGTTTGCTGGTTGGTGTTTAAATAAGTATATCAATCGCCAAACTAATCACCCAAGTAAGTTTTTAGTCTTTTTCTTATATATTCATGCACCTAATTAAATCACTTGTCAACGATAGCTTACAACTTATTAGCTCACACAAGTCTAGCTAGAGATTTGCTTTGGCTATAAGCGGGTCCGGTTTTGTTTTCCGGTTTATGTTTTATAAGCTCACTTTTTATGACTTATTTTGAAACTTTTCGGCATACGTAACCTTAACAATCTTAACCTGTCATAATAAAGTTGTATAAGCTGAAAAGTTTTAAAATTATTCACTAAAAGCGAGCTTATGGAACATAAATAAAAACCAAATAAGTCCTAAGTCTATTATATAAGCTGTAAACAAACGCACTTTTTAGCTTTTTAGTTAATCACTCGCATACAAATTGATGCATCACTCACGTACCTCTAGAGTCTAGACCGTTTCTCTAAAACAGATTTTTTGGTTTAAGCCAATGAGATAATACGATATATTGTTTTTTTTTTTTTTTTTTTTCATGGTTATTAATTATGATTGGGATTTTATTGACACATAGGTTTTGGTGGAAATGGTGCTACTGAGTTCTTTTTGGAGTTTGCGATATTGGCTTCAGTTTTAGGGATTGTGTCGAAGTTTGCTGGTGGAAACCATCTAAGGTCGTGGAGGAATGATAGTCTTGCAGCTGCTGGTTCGACATCTTTGGTGGCTTGGGCTGTCACTGTTCTTGCTTTCGGGTAATGCACATGTTCTTAGTTTCGTAGTCTCATAAGTGTTTTATGAGGTCCATGCAATTTTAACATTTTAGCTTTAGTACTAGTATATATGGCAGTACGTACTATATAATGTTAGGGCTAATTGTTTGAGAAGACTTAACTTTTTGAATTTAGATTATTTTGTCGTATCATTTTTGTAAAGAGAAGACACAAACGTTGTAGTGTGAATTAAGTCGCATAACTCTTCTTTTGTATGTAGCTCTTCTTTTGTAAATGACAAAGATAGGAGTACTACATTTTTATTTGTTTCCTAGCGATATATTTCACTTTTTCTTACAAGTAAAGTCGGTATATATACATATATATATAGTACATTGTTATTTTGAGATAATTGTCTGAAAATGTATCGTAGTAAAAATAGTCGAGTAATATATATGTTCTCGAACAAATCCTTGTACTTGATTTTTTATAATGGTACAAAATGTCTTTGGTCATGCATGATCATTGCACTTTCTATTATTAGCAAGTAACCGTAAACACATGTCATGTACATTTTTCGAAATTCGAAACTGACCTTTTCGATATAATGTAGGTTGGCGTGCAAGGAGATAATTGTAGGAGGACACAGAGGATGGAGACTAAGAATAGTCGAAGCATTTATCATCATCCTAACAATCACCGAGCTTCTATACGTGCTGCTAGTCCATGCAGGTCTATACAGCAGCCGATACGGCCCCGGATACCGTGATACAGAACACGGTATCGGAATGGGGACACATGATACCGGGATCAAAGGGACTACTACGAGTGCTGCTGGGACTAGAGTTTGATGTATATGATGCTTTATATCATGTGTAATTAAATAATGAGAGATTATGAGGGGTCTTGATGATATTTTATTTAATGTGATTTCGTTGTTGTATTTATGTGGATTGTGATTTCTGAATGTATGTTTGGTATTGTTATTCGACAATGTAGACCCTTTTTAAGTGCTCTGCGAAGTTCATGTTTGTTATGTATTTGCAATGCCAGCAAGTTTTATGTGTTATTCTTTGTTGCATTTTTCGAAGAAATATTAAAACATTTCTAAGAATGAAAGATAAAAGAGGACATCATACTCTGAAAAAAATGATACCATCAGGCGTTATACAGTTGCAACCATGTTTATGAAGGACAGTCATCACGCAGTTAATGCGTGATGCGGGATTTTCTCATCACAAAATAAATTAAGACGTCGGCTTTAGGTGTAGCGTGAGATAAACTGCGTGATGCGGGATTTTCTCATTACGAAATAAATTAAGACGTCGGCTTTAGGTGTAGCGTGACATAAGGCGCGAGACATGGTTTTTTTTACTTCAACTTCGATAAAGAGGTTTTTCTCAAAGAAAGGAAGAAGATTACATGAAAGAATAGTTTATCGACTTTATTTTTCATGTATAACACTTTTTGTAAACTCGATATATATAAATATGATATAAATATAAATTAATAAATATTTTTATATCTTGTTCCGTTTGATGACACGTTTTAAAAAACGGGATGAGTCCGTCATCTTTTAAAACGTGAAGCTTGGCTATACTATCACACTATTTATAACTTTAGTTGCAACTAATTTTGTAAGTCGATCTACAACTAGGTTAAATGTTGAAGTTTTTTTGGTCTTAACAAAGAAAAAGGTCGACTTTGAGAACATGTTTAACTGTTTAAGATTATATAGCATCTCTATAGTAAAATGTATGCAACATTTCGACCATCTTCGATCTCCTTGGAGATTATGAGTTCCGACTAGAAATTTAATCTCGAATTTTACTATTGTATTCGTTCTTCTACTCCTTTGGGCATCTCTAATTATTTCTGTTCTTTTTCAAAAAGTAAAGACATAAATCTTGTTACACACAATTCTTTTTAGCAAACAAAAATGAAATCTTCCTTTTCGGGCGATTCCGCAAAATGGCGACCCGTTTGAGTAAACTACATAAACACTAAACTACAAAGACATGCACGATGTAAAACTCCCGCAAAAGCATCCTTACCGAGTTTAGAAAAGCATGTTGACAAGTTAGAACCCCAAGAAGAGTACTCGTCAGTTACGGAAGTTCTCACTTATAACAAGATGATTAAACATTCGTCTAGTCAGAATGTACAAGCTCGGATATCATGTCATTATTATGAAAGTCAAAACCATAGATATATATATGCGATGTACAAGTTGCAAGACGACTAAAAGTCGTACCATTTATAGCATGTTGTAGACTAATATTTTCATGTTTAGAATTGCATATATCATTTCAGATATAGTATTAAATCCAGAATTGTGCTTGTGCACCCATACAAAAACTCAGATATACTATAGCTCACGTTACAAATTTAGACTCAGACCCGTTTACTCACTAAGTCATCAAGACTTACCGAGCTCAGTTTCTACGTTTTGGTATGTTATGTCATAAAGATGTTGGGGCTTGTAGATTAAGAAGATGACTTAAGGGCTCGTTAATGCTCGGGTATATAGGTGACGAACATTTCAACCATTCTTATATAAGCCGTTGAACACCTCATCCCGTCTTGTTATTCAACTTGTTATGGCCTCAAAACTTTACGATTAAGTGTCAGATTTATATTAGTCAAGTTTTGATATCATTGTGTATATTTAGAACAAATATTTTGAAAAGGGGTATTTGGGTTAACGCCCGCACTCATAGTATTACATTTTCTCATACCAAACTTACGTACAATGTTTATGTATTACTAGCAGGGTACCCGCGCGTTGCAGCGGCGGGTACTCTGAAATAAAATTTTTCGATGAATAATGTATTTTAGTTTATTATGTTTGGGCTCGAACCCGTTGGCCCGTGCCTGTTCGGGCTCGAGCCTGTTTGGTCGCGCCCGTTCGGGCTCAAGCCCATTTGGCCCGTTGCTCGTTCGGGCTTGAATATTTGTATAATATGCTTTATTATTTGTAGTAGTGAAATTTAATGCAGGAATTGTGTTTAATTTGGTTGTACAATATGCTTGATAATTTGTAGTTCTTATGTAAGGGGTGTTTTAATAACTGTATTAATTGTATTTATTGACCAGTTAAATAATTAACTACATTAAATAACATTAATGTCGTGTTTTGTTGTACACTATGCTTCTTGTCTTGTACGTCTGAAAATTATGTGCATTAAAGTGTTGTACACTATGTTTCTTTTCTTGTAAGTAGTAATCATTATAGTCATTAATAACATTGACCATTTTAATAGCATTAGTGTTGTAAGTCTGAAAATTACATCATGCTTATTTTGTTGTACACTATGCTTATTATGTTGTAAATCTAAAAATTGGTTGCAGCTATTGTATATTATGCTTAAATGGTTGTAATTTTTGGTGAAGGGGTGTTTTTAATAGCATTAATGTTGTTTGATAGAATTTTGGTCTTAAAATGACAACACGCTTTATTTTGTTGTACAATATGCTTACTTTGTTGTAATTCTGAAAATTGGGTGCATTAAAGTGTTGTAAACTATACTTAATTTCTTGTAAGTCTTAAAATTTTGGAGAGAGAGTCATTCATGCTTTATATGTAGTATAGATGTTGATGAAATATGTTTTCAAAAATGTGTTTAGTTCAGAATTTAGTTTTTCCAGTTTTACGTAAGTGTAGGTCGATACGATGTATAGGGCAGATCCTATATGTCGTATGACTGTGTACGTCGTATAGGGTTCATGTATATACGACGTATTCAGTATTTAATATTTTTACAGGCGTTACATTATTGGATTTTCCAAATTTAAATATGTCCATAAGACGTGAGAATAAGTTAATCTAAATGTGCCCTTGCTGATCTTGGAGTGTTATTTGTTTGGTTACTGAATAATTGTTGATTTTGTGTATGAATGAAGAAGATTAACTTTGTAGGCTTTATAGAAGTGTTCACACAAATCAAATATATTAACCAAAACACTTTATGATATTAGATTGTACATTAGTAAGCTTAAGTTTGGTTCATGAGCTTAAAGTTCACTAGAGTTTTTGGTCATTTGCATTGTATATAGCCTCAAAATCATAATAAACATGGGGTGGGTTATAAGGACCCCCTGCTTTTACAAGTTGTACCTCGGATTTTTCGATCTTTATTATTATTATTATTATTATTATTATTATTATTATTATTATTATTATTATTATTATTATTATTATTATTTTGTTATAAACACCACTTTTTTATTATTATTATAAAAATATAAACCTGAAAGTGCGGAATAAAAAATATAAAATTTAATAAGTCAAAATTATTAAACTGACAAAAAATACGAAACAGAAACTAATAAAACACTGTGTTGTAACAAGGTGGGCCAAGAATGATGAAGGACATACCTGTAACACATCCCAATAAATTATCTACTCCCTCCGTCCTAAATTTATTGTCCAGTGTTGACTTTTTTAGTCTTTCTTTTTCAACTTTGACCTTATGTATTTTTGTGGGTGTTATATAATATTTGATGTAAAATATATAAATGGATTGGGTTTTAAGTCTACTTTTCAATGGTATAATTTCTCATCAAGTATTATATAATAAAAAAAAATATTTGTGGTCAAAGTTAAACCACTTTGACTTTGAAAATTCAAAGTGGACAATAATTTTGGGACGAAGGGAGTAATACCTAAGAGTAAATTACTATTTTCGTGTAAATTTTTCTACCACTAAATTATTAGTTGTGAATTACTCCGTAGGTCTTTTGAATCAGTTACATAATTTGTAAATAGAATAAAAAATAAAATTTTTAAGTGCGGAGCAATTTCTCTTTTTTTTTTTTTTTTTTTTTTTTTTTTTTTTTTTTTTTTTTTTTTTTTTTCTCTTTTTACTTGTTATGTGATATCCAAATAGTCAAACACCCCTTAAATATAAAGTACAGTAGCAATAAAGTTACTATAAAAAAGTACTTACAAGACACCCTAAAAACAAAACATAAGATCATCACTTCTAACACAAACCCCCTTTTGTTCTTTCTTCTAGATTCAACTACTTTCCACTTACCCTGATCATCATCATCATCAAAACCAACCCAAATCTTTATTAAGCAAACCCCATTTTTTTCATCAAAAAAAAACCATAATTTCACACTTCCAACAACCTTAAAACCCCCAAAAAAACATGTTTTAAGTTCTTGAAAAAACATGTTCCAAAACCTTAAAAACATGTTTTTAAGATTATATTAAAACCTTAAGATTCCCAAAAACATGTTTTAAGATTATACAAAACCTTAAAATCCCAGAAAAAAAAAATGTTTTAAATTTATACAAAACCTTAAAATCCAAGAAAAATGTTTCCTAAACTCGAACCCCTTGACGAAAAACCCGAAAACTGTCAAACCCCTAACATAGTGCCCACCATTTGTCTCAGTGATGATGATGATGATGAGGTGGCAAACCCTGATGCACTAGCACTTGTACTAGTGAATCCTGATGAGACCCAGGTGGCAAATTTGGAGTATCCCTTGAAACGCAAGTATCAGGCTAGATCAGGTGAGTTGGTTAGAGTGTCGAATCTCGATGTAGAGGACGAGATTGCTTTTAGAGAAACTGTTAGGAAAACTAGGATGATATATGATTCCCTTAGGATTTGTTTAATGTTAGAGGACGAAAAACGTAGAGTGAATGTAGCTAGTGCGAATGTAGGTAGTCCTAGTATGCGTTTGCCTAAAGTGAGAAATGATTTGAGAGTAGCGACGATAATGAGGGATAATGATCTTTGGTTGAATAGGGATAAACGGATTGTGGGACCGATACCTGGCGTGAATATTGGGGATGTGTTCTTTTTTAGGATGGAGTTGTGTGTGTTGGGGATTCACGGGGTTCCTCAAGCTGGGATTGATTTCTTGCCTGCGAGTATGAGTCCTAATAAGGAGCCGATAGCTACTAGTGTGATTGTGTCGGGTGGGTATGAGGATGATGAGGATAGTGGTGATGTGATTGTGTATACGGGTCATGGTGGGCAAGATAAGAATTCAAAATTACACGTTGTTGATCAGAAGTTGGAAGGTGGGAATTTAGGGATGGAGAGAAGTATGCATTATGGGATTGAGGTGCGTGTTATTCGTGGCTTTAAGTATAGAGGCGGTGTTAGTGAAAAACTTTATGTTTATGATGGGATATATAAAGTTACTGATGCTTGGCTTGAAGATGGTAAGTCGGGTTTTGGTGTGTATAAGTTTAAGCTTGTTAGAATGGAAGGTCAGCCCGAAATGGGTAGCGCGATGCTTAAGTTTGCTGAGAATATTAGGGAAAATCCAATGGCGGCTAGGCCTGTGGGATATGTTAGTTTGGATATTTCGATGAATAAGGAACATGTGCCTGTATTTTTGTTTAATGACATTGATGATAACAATGAGCCAGTGCAC
The DNA here is from genome assembly GCA_014162995.1 of Artemisia annua. NCBI lineage: Eukaryota > Viridiplantae > Streptophyta > Magnoliopsida > Asterales > Asteraceae > Artemisia > Artemisia annua. The sequence continues at coordinate 120,043 of LBNU01003388.1, forward strand.
TATGAGTATTTGGCGAGGACTGCTTTCCCGCCTTTTGTTTATCAACCGTCAGGGAATGGTGATTCTGTTGGGTGCTTCTGTGTTGATGTATGCGGACTTGATTGTGCTTGTGCTAAGAAAAACGGAGGTGAATTTGGTTATGATAAGAAAGGGATTCTCGTTAGAGGAAAACCGTTGATTTATGAATGTGGGCCCCATTGTTCCTGTTCTTCAGAATGTTGTAACCGTGTTACTCAAAAGGGCGTGAAGAATAGATTTGAAGTGTTTAGGTCATTGGAAACTGGTTGGGGAGTAAGGTCGTTGGACTTGATACAAGCGGGTTCTTTTCTTTGTGAATATACTGGAGTTGTTCTTACAAAAGATCAAGCACAAGTTTTCACCATGAACGGGGAAGATACTCTAGTCTATCCGTATCGGTTTGGTGAGAGATGGGCAGAATGGGGCGACTTGTCCCAAGTTGATTTATCCCGAGTTTATCCGGATTATGTTCCCCCCTCGTATTTCTCTATACCGCCAGTGGAATTTGCAATGGATGTTTCTAGAATGAGAAATGTTGCTTGTTACATGAGCCATAGTCCATGTCCAAATGTTTTCGTGCAATTAGTGTTATTTGATCATGGCAATGTTGCATTTCCTCGCCTTATGTTGTTTGCTATGGAAGATATTCCTCCGTTAAGGGAGCTAAGTCTTGATTATGGTGCAGCTGGTGAATGGACGGAACCACTGTCCATTTGTAACTAATCATTTTCAAGTTTACTTTTCTTTGTTTTGCAGGTCCTACGAAGCACAACGTACATAGGTATCGACTATTTCCCATTTATATTATGGTTTGTATTTTGTAAAATATATTTTCTAAATCATTAAATGCTACTGTGAAGAGTGATAAATATAAACGTCCATAGCAGTATATCTTAGCAGAGATAGCATTGATTGGATTATTTGTCGAGTTCTATGAACTATGTAGTTATTTTACTTAAACATAGATTGCAGTTTTGTATCTCGACAGTCTACACTTGTATAAAACTCAGTAACATCACCTTTATATCTCAATCATGTTCGACCCCGGCCTGTAAAACTAGTTGATAATTGGCTTTCCTTTGATCTGCACGACGAGCGTACAGAGTATTGTGTGCAAGGCGATTTTGGCCTGTGTTTGGTTGTCATTGTGTTAATTGCTATGTTCTGTATAGTATGTGCTCTTAAGTAGATCTGTAATCCTGATTTTGTGTAGTAAACACTTGTATTTTCGACATCGATTAGTTAAATATCATGGCCATTACGTGGCACTCTTGTAGTTGAGAACTTGAGATGATCTTGTGGCGTCGAATACTATCAGAATTATGCATCCATTATAATAATGTTACAACTTCATTTTGCGAACCAATGCATATCAGTTCACGGTAATAAAGTTTTTCAATTGATTTATGAATGCTAATCTACATTCAAACATTGTGTTTTGTAGATGGGTATAATGATGACGTACTGGCAACTATTTTGCAGCTCAGTTTCCGAATGCACCACGTCTCATAATCTTCTTGGTATATGACCGTTTTTGAAGTCAAAAGTGTATTTTCTGCCTGTTGGTTCTTGGGAAGTGGTACGTAAGGAACTGGTATACATTTTCAAAGTTCAGACTTCAGTGCTGAGGTTGCCGTTCAAGAATCAAGTTTTGTTCTAGACCAATAAGGTTGTCAAGCAACTTGCTGTAACAAACTACTTAAAATATGATGCCACGGTTTCTGAAGCCTTGAAATGCATAATGCACAAGGGTAATTAGATTAATGGGTTTGGATGGCCATTACACGGGAAGTATTGATGCCACTACTTTTGTCGTATACTTTTGTAACTCGGGTCACTGACCCAACTCGACTTCCTTTTGGTCTGTACTCGTACATATTGACATTTAACTTTATAATGTGTACATAAATGGAATCAGCACGTCTTTGAACCATAGCTTGCAGACCGTTTCTTAATAATGTTCTTGATATGTGCAAATAGTAAGTGATTATCGTTTTCAAGTTGGCATTGCTGACCGGGATGACAAGGGCTCAATTCTCCCTTTGTTCTTTTGACATGAAAACTCAACGATACGAGTTCACGGCTCAACTCAACCCAACTTGCCTAACCCATTCTAAATCACTTAAAACTCCATTTTGACCCAAACCAAACCCAAGCAACTTGTTGTGCAGACTTTTCTGTGCATTTAAGAAGCCATTTTATAATAACTTTAAACATTTTATATAATAACTAAATATCAGGAGTGTGTAACTGTGTTTTCAAAGTGACTGATATGTAATAATCAAAATCAGAAGATCAGTTGTAACTTGTAACAAGAGAGACTGCAAAGCTTTGGGAGGTATATTCAGATTATAAAGCATACAAAGAAAACACGCTTGTTACAAAAAGATACATAAATTTACATATGAAAACACTTCACGTTTGTATATCTAACAACTAAAGTCGGTTGTGCACAAACTCTACTAGAAAGTAGAAACCTATTTGTTCCATGCGTTTACGAGTAGGGTTGGAACACAGGTTCATTCTTGAGAGGTGGTGTTTCCATTTTTACCAAGGCCGCGTTGTCTTGCTCGTTCCATCTTTCGTTTACGCCATTCCTCTAGAGCTACAAGTGGCAACAAGACATACGGTGAGGACATGAGACTTTGAACTTTAAGTCAGAAAATGACATTTGGAATCTTAAAGAAGAATCTAATTACCGATTAAAAGTTACAACAAATGCTGCAACATAAGAAAATTATGGTTTAACAAAACCAATCATCAAATTCTGACATGAAAGGTAGTCAATTTGACTTTATATGACAAAGTGTGCAGCGTTCTCAAAAATAAACCCCGTATTAAACATGCTGTTAAGCAATGAATTATGTATCACGTTGTCAATTCAAGTTATTGATATACAAATGGGTCAATTCAGGGTGTAAGTACTTGATTAATGGTCAAATATGAAAAAGACAACTTTGGAAGTAGATCAAACGGGTCAAAAAAATGCCGAAATTGCAACAAAATTCTTTTCATCCTCTTAACTTTTTCGAAAACTCTAAAATATGTTAACGGCTCAACCTGACCCGACCCAGTTTGAATCACACTAAAAACCTCGTTTTCTCACAAACCCATTTCAACCCGTTACCTAACCATCTTGTTCTGCTGACCTTACTGTGCATTCAAGAAAAGAAATACCTCTCTGATTGTCAGAATCTGAATAGGATCGATGGTTATTAAGCCTCGATATCAAATCAAGTGCAGCAGTCTGTTTTGCATCTTTCCCTTGCCCACTTTCTACTTCTTCACGGCCTTCTCTCTCGATTTCCCTAACCTACATTCCATTATACTAAAACTCAAATGTCTAAACACACACTTCAATTTTGTATGAAACTATTTTATCCGATAATCAAAATCAAATGATCAGTTGTAACAAAACGAGCTGCAAAGGATAGTGTTTGGACATGCTTATGCAGTTAAAAGTTGTGATAATCAGAAAATCAGTTGGTCTAATTATTTATGGATTTACTTAAAAATAACCTTAAATAGTAAAAGGGTGTTTGCGACTTTGGGATTGCTTATTTCATCTGCTTAGGTTTTTGCTTAATAAGCATTTATAAGCTGCTTGAAAAAGAGCACTTTAGGAAATAGTTTGGATCGCTTATTTTGTAAGGTACTACAGGAAAATACCAAAAAATAATCTTATTAAAATCCCAATCTAATCCATTTATGACGGTATCCGGTGAGATATTATGTTAGAAGAGTAATTTCAGTTGCATCTCGAATAAGCATGTCCCATACTAAAACTGCTAATTCTGGCCCAAAACAAGCAAGCAGAATCATTTCCGATGATCCAAACACTCAAACTGCTTATCAGCTTAAAGACAAGTAAATAAGCAATCCCAGTCACCCTTTAATCAAAATCAATTTTGTTACAGCTACTCCTAAATTACCCAAAACAATTATCCGCAACTCGAAACCACAATAGTCGTAACAAGATCAAATCAAACACATACTCTTTTAATAAGCTCTACGGGTTCCATTGCGCGACGCAGATCTTCAGATTCCTTAACATACTTAAGCACAACTGGATCACCAAAAAAAATGATACTTTTTATAAATCAACACCAACATACTAAGAAAAACAACTAAAGGTAACTACCTTTAACTAATACACAAAAATCCATCTGGGTTATAATATGGAACCTTATTTTGATCAGTAAAAGTAAAAAGGATTGAAACTGTATACTTATTGCACAAAATTAGTAAGTTGAATACCATATTTGATCATTTTTTAGTCCGTTACCATTTTAATGCAAAAACCTTAAGCACAACTCGCAGCGGCAGACTCGGGACTAAAAGTTATGAGGCGCATTTCCTTGAAACTAAGGAAGACTTGCAACACAAATTTAGGACAAGGTGCATTTCAGAAAAATCGGTATTTTTGACAAAAGTTTACACTACTCAGGAAAAACCCATGTGGTTCACGCGAACCCCCGGAACCCCCTAGGTCCGCCCCGGATATTGTGGCTTTTTCAAGAACTAAATAAAAGTGGTTAATTTTGATTAACATAAAAAAAATCCTATCTGGGTTATGCTAAGGAACCTTATTTTGATCTATTAAAGTAAAAAAGATAAAAACTTTACCTAAATCAGTAAAAAAAATTGGGCCTTTTTCATAAACTAACAGCAAGATAATAACAACAAGAAATAACTCAAATTTAATCAATATAAAAAATCCTATCAGGGTTATGTTAAGGGACCTTATTCTGATCTACTAAAGTAATAAAAGATTAAAAATTTACCTGAATCAGTAAAAAAAATTGGGCCTTTTTTTTTATAAACTAACAGCAAAAGTGACTAATATACAAAATCCTATCTGGGTTATGTTAAGTGACTATAGATTGATCAATTAAACTAAAAAAGATTAAAAATTTACCTGAATCAGTATTAAATAAATAAATAAAAAAAAAAAAAAAAAAAAAAAAAAAAAAAAAAAAAAAAAAAAAAAAAAAAAAAAAAAAAAAAAAAAAAAAAAAAAAAAAAAAAAAAAGACAGTAACCTGGATTGGGTTGATTTGGATTTGAAGGAGAAATGAAGCCATGAAGTAAAAAAAGAGCTGTAATTAAGTTAAGGAAACATAAAATGATTGTTGCATTTTTGAATGAGAATCTTGACATTGTTGTTCTATGACTACAACACAACCATTGTTGTATTATTAATAAGGTGTCATTCATTTTTGGCTTTGTCAGAAATTAAATGAACCGGAAGTTGAGTTGCTGTTGTTAGCTGGAATTGTTTATCCGGGTGGACCCGGGTCGGGTTTAAAAAATTTGAGCTTTTGTGGATTAATTCGAGCTCGAGCTTGTTCGAACCGAGCTTTATTGAGCCTCGAGCTCGATCTCGATCTCAAGTTTATATAGGTTCGGCTCGAGTTATTGTTGAGCTTTTTGATCTTTTAAATGATACCCCTTTCGTCTCAAATTAATTGTTCAGTTTGACCATTTTTTATTTAATTATTTATTTTTTTTTCAATTTTGACCTTAAATATTTTTGTAGTATTGTATAATACTTTATGAAATTATACTAATGAAAATATATTTAAAATCCAACTCATTAATATATTTTGTATCAAATATTATATGACAAAAAAAATAAAATAGTTAAGGTCAATCAAACTGTGCACTTATTTTTTAATGGAGGTAGTAGATATGTTTTCTTATAACGTATGTATATTTAAAGGGCTTATATGTAAATAGAGTAAGTGTACATATCATCGAGTTTTTCAAGTCGAGTTCGAGCTGAATTTATTTTTTATTTTATATTACAATTTTATTTGGTTTACAAAACACATCTTTACAATAAATCTAGCTTTTCGAGTCGAGTCGAGCCAAATTCAACCATTTTCATCAATTTTGGTTATCGGTCTGGTTCGATCCGGATCGGTTTTACGTAAAATTCATCAATATGCTTTGTTGGACCGTACCGGATAGATGAATCGGACCGTACTCGATGAACCGCACCGACCGAGCTGGATCGAACACATTTCAGTCCGGTCCTTGGTTCAGTGTTTTGGGCCAAATTAGTTTTCGACCCGGCCCGGTTTTTGAACCGTGCTCACCCCAATAACAATATTACTAATTTTGCACTTGTTCTTCTCCTATTTGAAATCAACTAAGTGGGTCTAAAAACCCATTTACAAAGAATGCCCAAAATTGTTCCTTATTATAAATCAAACACCCCTTTAATATGCGCGTTAAGATTGATGGTTGAGCCAAGTCAACCCGTTTGAGAGCATTGAAGTTCTAGCTCTTGTAGTAGACCAAAGATACAAAGTTATGCGACTAAAATGACCGATAAAACATGTAACAAGTGAGCTACCGGTATTTTTATATCAAAATTTATTGAAACTAAAAAGATACCAAGTAATACACTTATTTGGGGAGCATTATATAACAACAACGGTGAATTAAAAAATAAATGTAAATTAACTGAAAGTTAAATGATTAAATAGTTAAAGTTAAAATGTGCTAGAAACGAACATAAAAGGCTCTAAACGAGTTTGAGCTTAGCATGCTTATAAAACCTAATTTGATTCAAGCTTTATTTCATTTTACTTGTCATGATAATGAGTCGAGGCCGGCCTTGTGAAGTTTGTCACAAGTTGAGGTCGAGCTAAAGCTACAAGGGTTGAAATGAGCCCGAGCTTTATAATTGCAAACAAACCGAGCTCTGACATGCTCAAGCTCGGCTTAACCCGTAAACCATAAGAAAAAATGAAGGAAAAAAAAAAAGAGATATGCGTGGTCGGCAGGATTCGAACCTGCGCGGGCAAAGCCCACATGATTTCTAGTCATGCCCGATAACCACTCCGGCACGACCACCTTTTTGCTATTTTTGTTAAAATGAAATATACAACCTAACTATCCTTTAACTTTATCATCATCTTTTCTACTAGGCTTATCAAAAACCTCAAACACAAACACAGAGAGAATTTGAACCAGTGAGATATGAAAGAAAAATAGTAGCCATAACCAAGGTAAAGTTTACATCTTTATTGCTTTTTTATATAATCTTGAAATACCCATTTTAACCCTTTTTGTGTACACTTCAAATTCATATGTAGTTTATGTTATTAGACTCATTTATGCTGATATAATTTATGGGTTTTTGTTATTAGACTCAAATGTGATATAAAGTTTGGAACTTTCTGCTGAATTTGGTCTTAGTGTAATTTTTTTTTTATGAAATGTTCTTGAATCTTGATTGATTATGTGATATTAGACACCAATGTGATGAAGGGGTGTTTTTTTTTAAAGCTTAGGGGTGTTTGTTTCTGCTTATATAGTGGGCTTATAGCTTAGGTGGTTTTCGGCTTATGTTTCTTAAGGTCACTTTTGTGGCTTATTTTGAAAATTTTCGACTTATATAAGCTTGTTATGACATGATAAACTTATATAAGCTGAAAAGTTTCAAAATAAGCCATAAAAAGTGACCTTATGAAACATAAGCCGAAAACCACATAAGTCAATAAGTCATAAGCCTGCTATACAAGCCGAAACAAATACCCCCTCATTTGTGCGCTTATGAGCTTATTTGATTTCATCTCATTTTTCATAAGCTTAAAATATTCCGGGTTATTTTGAGACTTATGAACTTGTATAAGCTTATATAAGCCCATCGGTTTTATATCAAGCCAGAATATTTGAGCTTATGAAAAATAAGCCGAGATTACATAAGCTCATAAGCCCACAAATAAGCTTAAACATACACCGAGAAGGCGAGAAAAGTTCGAGGCTTTCAGCTTAAGTTTGTTGATGATGTGTTTTAATGAAATGTTCTTGTTTGATTATGTGTCACTTGAAGTTATCACTGCTGTTTCTGTAAATGTAACAGGTGTTTTGTTATTTGCCTTAAAATGTAATAAAAAACTCGAAACTTTCAGCTTGTTATGTGGGTTTTGTGTACTTTTTTCGTTAATTGTTGCTGAATCCTGTTTGTAACTTGTTATTTGGATCAATCCCGTTTTGGGTATGCTTCAAATTTCACATGTAGTTCATATGATTATTGTTGTTTATGTGAGCATAATTTATGTGTTCTTATATTTGGAATCAAATGCGATAACAAGTTTAAAGTTTGTAGCTTAGATTTGTGAAATTTTGTTTAGTTCTTTCACTAATTGTCGTTGGATCTTAATTGATTATTTGTGTTTACTAAGTACTAATTCTGAATCTTTATCGATTATGTCTTATTTGGATACTTTGCAGATACTTTTCATTGTTTCAGCCCAATTGAGTTAGTTAAAAGTGAGCTTTAATGGCTCTTACACTATTTAGAGGCATTCAAGCCCGCCCGTTATTACCATGTTCATCTGCATTCATAGCAAGAAAACATGTTCTCTTCTGTTCTATGCAAAGCACACAAGCCGACACCACAGTGAAAACAAAACAACAAGCTCCCTCAAATTTCACAGAAACCGCTCGAGCAAAAGCAGTTGAGAAAGTACTAAAAGATTATGAAGCAATCATCGGTATAGAAACACATGTACAGTTATCAACTATAACAAAAGCGTTCTGTAGCTGTGCTTATAGCTACGGGTCTCAACCAAATTCATGTGTTTGCCCCGTTTGTATGGGTTTGCCTGGTGCTTTACCTGTTTTGAACTCCAAAGTAATCGAGTATGCTGTGATGCTTGGCCTTGCACTCAATTGCAAATTAGCTTTGAGTTCCAAGTTTGATAGGAAACAGTATTTTTATCCGGATCTTCCAAAAGGGTACCAAATTTCACAATTTGATATTCCGATTGCTGCAAATGGGTTCATTGATTTGGATCTTCCGCTTGAGTTTGGTGGAGGGCATAGAAGGTTTGGGATTACTAGGGTTCATATGGAGGAGGATGCTGGCAAGCTTCTTCATACCGGAACCGGAAGTTATTCTCAGGTGATTATGATCTCGTCTTTTTCTCCATATTAGTTTATGTCGTTAGATGTACATATTTAGTAATTATAATGGCGTGAAGAATCAGATAATCATGTGTTGTTTGGATGTGCATTTTCTTACATATAAATTTGTTATCTTATGTTTAGATTGGCATCAATGTTTCTCAAAACGTAAAGAATTCATTCACCTTATTTGAACAATCGCTTAATGTACTTTTTTAGGATTTGTGTTTACTATGTTTCTTGCAAGCAGGTTGATTTGAATAGAGCAGGGGTGCCTTTGCTTGAAATTGTTTCAGAACCTGATATGCGAACGGGCATTGAGGCTGCAGAATATGCTGCAGAGCTGCAAAGGGTGGTGAGATATTTAGGAGTTGGTAACGGAAACATGCAAGAAGGTTCACTTCGTTGTGATGTTAACGTTTCCATTCGCCCAATTGGTCAATTAGAATTTGGCACCAAGGTACTTCCCTTTTCGTCTTCATTCTGCTAAATAAAAGGCAAGTGATTTGCACACTCACCAAATTTATTGGGACACTCTTTCCTTGCTTCAATAAATTGTACAAAACTCATATTGTGCAATATCGGCTTGTACTGTGGAGTGTGCGGATCAATTCCCTAAATAAAATGATTATGTGATAATGAATAGTCAAAATTAGATAATCAACTGTAATAAGACGAACAGTAAGCTGTAAAGAATTAGATAATCGGATGTTTAAGTGTTTGGTAAATCGTGGTTATTAAAAAAAAAAATTAATTAAAAAAAAAAAAAAAAAAAAAAAAAAAAAAAAAAAAAAAAGCGTTGCTTCTTGTTGGTTACTAATCTTTATCAATGGTTGTTCATTTGTAGGTCGAGATAAAGAATCTGAATTCATTTTCAGCAATGAGTAGAGCTATTGATTTTGAGATTGCAAGACAGGCGGAATTGTATGACAAAGGGCAAGCTGATGAAATTGTGCAGGAAACGCGTCTTTGGGAAGAAGGCGCTCAGGTTTTATGGCACTTTACTTTTATAGGGGTTGTTTGGATTTGCATTTTGGATATTGAATATCACATTGTCACTTTTAAAACACACATCCAAACAACCTCCTTAATGTGTTTTCTCTGTCACCTAGTTGATCTTGTCTCGTTTATGCTTATCATTCTTATTTTTTCGCTCTTACTGGTAGAAAACAGTTACAATGAGGAAAAAGGAAGGACTTGCAGATTACCGATATTTTCCTGAACCTGACCTTCCGGAAGTTATACTCACTGAAGAATATGTGAATGGTATACGTGAGTCGTTACCTGAACTTCCAGAAATGAAGCGTCGAAGATACGAGGAGATGGGACTAAGCATGCAGGATATTCTTTTTCTTGCCAATGATGTCAACGTATGTCACACTCATCCCATTATACTAGATGCGGCAAGATGGGTGGGTTGGGTAACCTGTCAAGAAGGAATTTGGGTTCAAACGGGTCATTTTCAGTACTGAGTCGAAATGGTCGGGCTTGGGTTGGGTTGACCCACTAACACCTTTCTGTCCGTTTAAAGGAGTTTACAGATAATTCATCCATTAATAGTTTGAATAAATTTTTTGTTAAATGAAAGTGGGTTTGTAAGTGGGGTGTGTGCGGGTTAAACAGGTTGACGGGTTGATTTTATAGTTAATAAGGTTTTAATATCTTAATTTGCTATGGTAGTGCATGCCATAACCTAATCAGAGAACCTGGATCCGTCATTGTTTCAGGTTGCACACTTTTTTGATGCCACAATTGCCAAAGTTCCGGATGTCAAACTGGCAGCTAACTGGATCATGGGAGATATTGCTGCTTACCTGAAGAACGAGAAGCTGTCTATCAATGAAATAAAACTTACCCCTGAGGAGTTAAGCGAGTTAATAGCTTCTATAAAGAATGGAACTATCAGTGGAAAGATAGGGAAAGAGGTGTGCTGTCTTTCACTTTCTGTTATCATAAACTCATAATCATCCCGTTGTTACTAAGTTTCATAAAAAGTTAAACTTTTACGGATATTGTGCAGATACTTCTTGAACTAATGGAAAAAGGTGGAACCGTCAAGGGACTAATTGAAGAGAAAGATCTTGTACAGGCAAGTTATCGTTTTGTTATGTCTAGAACCTAGAGATGGTTAAAGAGGGGCGGTTGTATAACAGGTCTAAACGGATTTGGGTAATGACGAATCATTTTTAGTACTGGTCGAAATGGGCCACCGGGTTGGGTTGACCTGCTTCCACTTTTTAGTCCATTTAACATGTTTGACCAGTTCCCCTTTCAGAAATTCCAGCTTATTTCTCCATATCATGTTTTTTTGTTTGCTTTTTACAGATAGTAGATCCTGCTGAGATCGAGAAAATAATTGATAAAGTAATAGCTAATAATCCAAAGCAGTTGGAACAGTACCGCGGGGGTAAAACCAAGCTGCAAGGTTTCTTCGCAGGACAGGTCTGATATTTTTACGTCTTCTCATTTATTCTTGATCCTTTTTATTTTGTTTTGTTAAAAATTTAAAGATTTAAAAACTTATTCAGGTGATGAAAGAATCAAAGGGTAAAGCAAATCCAGGACTTGTGAACAAGATTCTTGTAGAAAAATTGAACGCTTAAAGCTGATCTGTTGGTTTAAGGATCTTCTTTTGTTAGTTCAGTGCCATTCTTTTTCGGCTGAAACATAGAAACGAGGCAAAAGGGGTCCTCTTAATTCATATTTTGACTTGACTGCAAGACAATGCACATACATTTATTCAGATTATAGGTAGCAAGCTGTATTTGACATTCATCTTTATAATCATATCAAGTGTTTCTTGCCATTTATGCAGAGCGACGAGTGCCAAGGCTAGTAACGAACATATATAAAGTGATTATCCTCTCACCGCCCTATAGAACCCGACCTTATATAGAATGTTTTTTCATTTCCCTAGTTGCAACTTGCAACAACTGTGTGATTTATAATAGAATGTTCACGGAAGAGCGTCGGTGAGACATGAGTTACATACTATAGCAAATAGTAATAAACGTATGATATCAGAAGGGACGGAACTAAAAAAAAAAAGTTGACCAGATGCATTTAAGAAAAACTGAACAATACTATAAAACAGTCTTTTCAAACCGGGTGCATTTAAGAAAAACAAAAGTACTTACAAAGTTGATTCACACTACATCGCAAAAATCCATGAATGTCCCGTGACCTCAGAACCCACCCTGGTTCCGTACATGGATACCAACAAGCTTTAAAGTTATCATCTTTTAAACCATTTCACCTTAATCAAGATGAAAACCAGTCTTTTTCAAAAGCATTTCTAGTTTTCATTTTTACAACATATTACCACATCAATAATAACACACACAGGCAAAAAAATCATAAAATAAGACAAGGTAGATAATATATAGTTTCTAGTTCACTGTTCTTACAAGAAAGTGGTCGTGCCGGAGTGGTTATCGGGCATGACTAGAAATCATGTGGGCTTTGCCCGCGCAGGTTCGAATCCTGCCGACCACGCTTGTATTTTTCTCTTCTCTTTTTTATTTTTCTTTTCTTTAGGTATGTTTTCGGTCCTCGGTCCGGTTCGTCTCACGGACGACCGGGTAGTATGCTTTGTTGGATCGGACAGACCCGGACCTGGACTGAATATTTCGGTCTAGTCCTTGGTCCAGAGTTTTGGACCAAAACGATTTTCGGTCCGATCCGTTCCTTGTCAGTCCGGTTTTCGAATCGTGATCGGCCCTATTTGGCATGCAACATATTGGAGCGTTTGGCAAATAGCGTGCAACATTTTGGATTTTGTTTAAATAGTAGCAAACACTAGTTTTGCAAACGCTACTCAAAGAAGTGTTGGAACATAAACACTACTCTTATTATTGCGCTAGTTTTGCCAAACACACGTCTGGTCTAGTTTTTTAACCTTATTTGGTAACACTTTATCCTTAGCTTTTTAATCTTGTATTATATCAATCGTTTGAGACGATAAAGAGGTTTGGGCACTCATTAATCACATCAACGAGTAAGAAACTTATAACTCGTTACCATATATCTGTCCCAAAATTGTTCCACCGAAAGAGTCAAAGAGCCCTAAGCTGAAACTACAAGATACTCGAAAGGATATTTTGGTTAATCATCTGAACAGGTTTAAACTTTCTAGAGATGTATACATTTCATAATAGTAATAACAATGACGCTCTTACAGTATTAAGCCGGATCAAATGAATTTATACATACACTGCAAATCTAACGAGTATATATCTATACACCTTACACAACGATACACTGATGATTCACCTAGTTATCTTTGTCAACTTTTTTTCCTATCCAATTCGCAACAATTGGCGTGAGTGCTACAGTAGGCGGAAATCTTATAGGTGATGCAGCTTTATGTGCAGCATACGCCAATGCAAAAGTCCCCACTTTTTCTCCAGTTTCGTTAGCTGAAATCCCGACCTACAAATCAATGGAAACATACGTGAGTCTTGACAATCCNTTTATGCCAAAACTGCATTAACGCCCGATCTCAGGTTCAAATTTAAACCTTCTTAGGTAAATGATATGAACCAGATTTATATCGAGATATAAACTATAAAGGACAAAATGTTAGTCCTGAATTTATACAATTGGAATTTTTAGTACCCTTGATGCAGTAACTCGGTCAGGTGCTAATCACGTGAGGAAGTTTCAGTTATTCAACTGAAAGATGCTATTAGGCATGTGTATGGGATTTACAGATGTTGCTATAAACATTTTGGACGTATTATGCTCTGTTGTCATTGTCTAGTGCATATTTTTGCTTCTGCACTATATTGAAAATGAATTCGATTTGGAAAGAACTTCTGATGGCAGAGGAATTTATGTTCAACCGTGACATCTAGCGCCTAATTCAAGGGGGGTCGATTTTAACAACTTGACAAATTCTCACGTGAACCGAGTTACTAAGTCAAGGGTACTAAAAAACCCGGCCATCCATCCAAGTCTAAGGTACTACTGTACTATACATTTTGGCCTTTCGGGCTTCGGCAATCGAATAAGATCACCCAATAATTATATAAAATTACTAATTCATTCAACCTAATGCCCTTATTTATAGATTTCTAAACAACTCTAATTCCTAATCTTTTTATCGATATAAGACTTATACAACAACAACTACTAATGTGAGTAAAAGAAGGAATAAGCTTTATATATTTCATAAGCACCAATTTTTCAGCTTATTTTCAGACTAGTATAAGTTTATTACGATATGATAAACTTATATAATAAGCCAAAAAGTCTCAAAATAAGCTCATAAGGACACATATAAAAAGCTTAATAGTAGTACCTTCCATAAACCAGCTTCAAGGCCCAACTTCTTAGTAACTTCATCAGGTGAAGCAGAATTATTATTATTATTCTTGGCCTTGGGCTTAGTTTCTTCTTTGATAGCTTTAGTTACTACAAAGGAAGTGGGTCCTCTTCTTGTTCTGCTGCTGCTAAATGTGTTTGTTCTTGATGGGTGGGTTTTAAATTTCCTGGAGGAGGAGGGTGAGATTATGGTGCAGCAGCAAAGGGATGATGATGCTGCCAACATGATGGAGGGAGAAAAAGATGAGAAAGTAACCACACAAAAAGATATGAAATCAAATATGATTTTTCTTACTTACTTATAATAAATGAAAAATAATAGTGGTCATATCACATGTGTTGTGTCACAATAACTGTCTCAAATATTTTTAATGAGAATATATGTTTTTTTTTTAACAATGGTTTCGATCTTCTGGCCGACTAATCTACAGGGTTTCAACTTACCGCTACACAGGCTTAAACCAGGTAAAGCCCTCCCTTTTCAGGAGGTTGACGTGACCACTTCAAAGTTGTTTACACTTAGCAGCAATTGAACTTGAGACATCACACATTTTAGAGTGATAATTACAAGCTCTTTTGCCACTAGACCACCCTTGAGTGGTTAATGAGAATATATTTACTGAAAGTGGTAATTACAAGCTTTTTTTCCCACTAGACCACCCTTGAGCGGTTAATGAGAATATGTTCGGCGAAAGTAACTAATTGCTGGAACCGGAGATGTAAGGAACTAGAGATGTAACTGTATGTAGATAGAGATTGAGCGAAATATTAAAAATTGAGATTATTGATTTTTAAGTAATTATGAAATATTATTTTTTCTAAAATCTCTTATAAATTTTGTATTTCACACGAACCTTATATTTTAAATAACTTATTTTGTTAAAAGAACAAGATAATATTCTCGTAATCTTGTATCACTAGCAAAAACCACCTTGTAGTTGATGCGCACAATCATATATCACTGGCCAAAAACCACCCTGGATATACGATACAAGCATAGTTGTTATAATCCCGATCTTGATCTTAAGATCTTCTGATTTTACGATTTTACAGAGCAAAAACAATCCACGGGATCTTAACAAGCTTAAGATCTTATAGGATCTCGATCTTAACCATATGATCTTAAGATCTACTTCGATCCGATCTTACTTTTCTCAAACCGCAAATTAAAAAATTACAAATTATGGATCATGATTCTTAAAAAACAACATTCCCTATTTATAATTTAAAAAACAACATTTTATATAATTTAAAAAAGAATATGTGATCCTGATTCTTCTTAAACATTTTCTATTTATAATTTAGAACAACATTTTTATGAAACATTCATATAATTTCGCGTTTATACTATATAATAATTTGTAGATTTGAATATTATTATAAAGAACATTAAAAAATTACATTATATTAGGATCTTAGGATCCCGATCACGATCTTGCAAAGACGAAAATGATCTTAGGTAGGATCCCGATATTAAAAACCTTGGATACAAGTATTACTTGGCGGGTGTTTTAGGGATTTTAATTAAAAAATTTAAAGTGTATTCAAACACGCTTTAACTATTTATTCTTTCAACATTCATTTTAGAGGTTAGAGGGGTGGGTATGGAGCTCCTCATCTCTCGCCATGCCAACATGGCATCTCCTCATGCCTAGCCACCACACCCCCATANTCTTTTTTATTTAAGGATTAAGCCCATTGCACTCTAAGGGGGGTGGCAATGTTGCCTAACCATGCCTAAAAATAAATTATAATTAACAAATAGATTCATTCCAACTAGTTTCATGCCTAATTACTTATTTTTAGTGGCAATTTCATGTCTAATCATGTCTAATCTTTTTTTTTAGTTGGGGGCGTTTAATGCTACAACGAATAAAACATTTATGGCCAACGTTCAAAAAATTTATTGTTCCACTCTATACCGATTCGGTATACATCACCGAATCCATTACCGAAACTATCATGCCGATCAAGTGGTTTTGTGATGCCGACTCTTGCCGATCGATGCCAAGGGAAAAAAAGAAACGATGCCAGTACCCTTATAAAGGGAGGTTTGTTAAGATGATGTGGCACCCGGTGGGACCCGAATGAGTAGACACCACACCCACCCCTCTTATATGTATACACGAAGTCTAAGCATTGTCTTTTACATATCGTTTTTAGGTTGAGAGGAGATCACTCAACGTTACCGGTTTTCAATAATTTGCAAAAATATATGTGAGTTACATAAACAAAACCACTAAGGCTCAACATGATTATAAATGTGTCTCTCTTGAAACATCAACGAAATGGCATATTTAGCATCATTACAAGAATCACATCTTTGCTTGGTTTCGTTTTTGTATTAGAATCAAAAACAATATCGTTAATTTGAGAAAATTTAGATTATACAGAATGACGGAGCCAGAATTATGTATGCACATTTTTTTTTTTTTAAAGGCAAAGGGTATGCACTCCCGGCGGTACTCAAATGGTATGCACATACATACCATCTGCCGCATGTATTATACAAGCACACATCAGAATAGGCTTCAGTCACATAAACAACAAGGTGATACATTAATGAATAGATCAAGTAATTACAAGAGCTACCGAGTGATTAGTCACCGGTTAACATTAATAAGAACACAAATTTCCAACCTTAAAGAACTGGAGCAACATACATCTGACCCAAAATTGTTGCGCCTAAAGAACCCTACGCTGAAACTACAAGATACTCGAAAGGAGACGTGGTTAATCATCATCTATGTAGGTTTAAACTTTCTAGAGAAATATCTGAAGTACCAAAGTTCCGGTGTTGACCATCTGCCACATTTGTAAGTTTAAAACCATGATTCGGGAGCTGGTTAATCAGCAGAGTTTCCAGTTGGCAAGCCAAGCTTTTTCCCGGGACTAGAAAGTAGAGAAATGAAGCATTATGCATTCCTTCCTTTGCCCGATGTGCACGAACCCGGCCTTGGAGATCATCCGTCTGAAATGCGGTCATCAAAGATTAGAAAGATTAACGAAATGACAAGGGTCAAAATAAAACATGCGGCTAAAATGGAAATGGGTCAAACCTCGTCAAAATTGTATTCATAATGCATAAAAAATCCTAGATCACTTTATAAAAATTTGATCATTGTGACAATGGTATTTAATCATATTTTGAGAAATTAATAATTTACAAGTTTCATAAAAGAAGACAGAAAAGTGTATGCGGGTTGACCCAACTCAAAGCCATTTAGAACCGTTAATCAACCCGCCCATTTAGCCGCTTATACTTTTGAGAATACAGGATCCAGTAATTTTAAAAAAGTACAGGGGGCATGCAGATAAATTTTAAAGCATGTTAATGAACTGAGACAAATACCTCTCCAACATAAAGAGTCTTGTCAGGTCTAAGGATCACATAAACACTTGACGCACCAATTGTTGATGGAGGTGGTTGTTCCCGTGGACCGATAACAACGCATCTCAATGCAACTTCTGGTGTAATTTTAGTCTTCCATACCTCGATAAGCTTTTTATGACAAATCATGCAGACAATATCTTCTACATCCTTCCGAAATTTCTCCATTTGGTTTCTTGATTCATTGGCACAAAAAATAGGCACTTCTTGACTACTAGTTTGTTGTATCTCGGCTTTAGAAGATCCTTTAGAAGAGATTGGTTGAGCTTTCGTTATCTTTTTTCTTGAACTTAAGTCCTTCGTGTACACTGAATTGTATAGTTCTTCTGCTCTTTGTATTACTGCCTCGGGAACACCTTCCTTTTGAGCAGTTTCAAATGCAAGACTCTCTCTGCATATTCCATCAATCAACTTCCACGTTGGTTTAGTTTTACCGTTCACTATCTCACTACCCATCGCTTTGTATACTGTATTCTTCGTAGTCAGAGGTAGATTGAAGATATCATGCAAGTGTGTTGATACTACACCCAAACAACCACTCGAATCAAGAGTTTCGATAATGCTACCAGCAATGCATGTCCCTTTCGCTGTTTCCGTGCCTCTACATATTTCATCCACAAGGACTAGGCTTTGCGAAGTGGCTCTAGTAACTATAGAACGCATCTCTGACATTTCAATCTGGAAAATAAGATGCATAAGATTCTAACATATATGGTATGGGTTGGTTTGGTTTTTTTAACGGGTATACTTGACAAAGCTCCCGTCTAATAGATCCAAAAGTAAATGCAAGAAAAAAGAAACAAAAAAGTTGTATCTTGACCCAACCCGTTTTGACCCGTATCATAAAGTGCTTGCAATGACCAGAATTCCCGAATCCAGTTTGACCCATTACCCAACCCACCCACTTTGCACATACGTAGACAGAATAAGAAAAGAAATTCAAAATAAGGGGAAGCATGAGACATGGGATTTAAGCAATATGCACCTGAAACGAGCTTTTCCCATCTGCAGGGCTGTCATAAGATTTTACGTGTAACATAATAGAGTCAAAATGAGGAATCAATGCCGACTCAGCAGGCACCATAAATCCGCATACTCCAAGTAGTGCAGCTGCACATATTGAGCGAAGCAAACTTGATTTCCCGCCTCCATTTGGTCCGGTCAATAGAAACATTGATTTCATATTAACTGTGTTCAAAACTGCATTGCCTTCAGCTGCATCAAACCAATATGGTGATAGACCAACAATCTTCATCTCACGACGTCTGATTATTTGTTCAGTTTCCTGCATACAATTTCAGTATGAACATGCATGTGCCGAAAAATTAACCAATAATTAAATAGATGGTGAATTGAAATGTACCTCACAAATAGGGGACTGAACGAGAGTTGGAAACACCCATTTTCTTCTCCTGCCTTCACTGTTTAATCAATATGTACCATTTAGTTAACACAATTTGAGGAGCTTAAAGTCACAAGATTTATATACAAACGTCAACTTTTTAGATTCAGCCTACCTCACATGAGCAAACAATGCTTTTGCTATGACAAGCAACATAGAGGCAAACACGAGAACATTAATTTTAGCTTGCAAATCAGCAGACAATCCTCTCAGCAACTCCAAGACCATGGACTTTGCCTTCGCACCAGCGTCATGGTACCTTGTGAGTGCGTCCTCCACTTTCACTGTGGTAAACCATTCTTCTCCAACCTTTCTGCCCTTAGAATCTATAGAGGGTTTAAGTTGTTTGATTTGTTCTTCTCCCGCTGTACCTGCCCATACAGATGGTGCAAAACGTTTCCCCTTGAACCAAATAGCTCTGTGTTCCCGAGCATACGAGATTTCGCCCTTTGGTCCTCCAAATGGCGCCGTAGTAGCCTTTATTCTGTTGATTATAGGAAGGAAATCTTCTGTGACCTGGAATAACAGCCATCTGTTAATCAGTACCAGATCTTTGTCTTGTAGGGCATATTATAACAAAGAATGAAAGACGAGAAAAAAGAAACTTACCGCTACGGATAAGGCTTCAGCGGCCTTATCTACCTCATCGTAAGCTTCTTTTAAATGAATCTTCTTCACACGACTTTTCCATGAAGACTCCATGTCCTCAAAAAAGTCATTTGGTATATTCACATGTGAGCTAAACTTCTGATCATTTTCATCATCTAAAGAGATAAGTTCACCAATTGTACGAGAGATTGACTCACATTCATTCACCTGTGAATAAGTGATGACAAACAAAGAAGCCATTTTTTATAAACTTCTACTCATATATCTTGATCATCTCAAGGAATTTTACCACTTACTAGTATCTCGATGTCAACTTTTAACCCGGTCGCCGCCCAAGTAGGGTCCACTAACAACATCAGTATCTCATTTAGCTCAGAGTTTTTATGGAGCTGCAATATTTCGTCAAGCACGCTTTTAATCTTGCAAAACTCAATATGATTCGTCTCCCTTAACTCGAGAAGCTTCACTAGCTGCAAGATGAGGGACCCATATATGTTAGAACTTAGTCAACTTACATAAGTTAGAAATGGAGAACAATAAACTGAATCTTTTCTTTAACAAAATCCGGATCTCAGACGAATTTTGTTACCTTTGATGGTGCGATGCAAGTGAATTCAGGAATTGAGCAAGAGATATTGCTCATAAGTTTTCCTATTGCTGACAATGTTTAATAGGCAGATAGAATTAGCTTGAAATATATGAAATGTATCGTAACTCAGAACATATGCACATCTATAACATAATATAATAAAACACCTCTACGAATATGGACATTATGACAAACTAAATAAGATTTTATAAGGAATGAAACAGATTTCAACAAACTGCAGATTCCTATAAACAGCATTTCTGAAAGCGACAGTCAAACACGTACACATTGGCTCTTCTTACCATACTACCAACCCTGAGCTTCGCAAAATACTTATTTCGTTGGTTGAACATGTGAGATAAGCATGCAAAGTCAGATCACGTCACATATTTTGGGAACGAGGGAGATCAAACTTTCTATTTATACACTAGGATTGGGAACTAACTGCACTTTGAGATACCAGTGAATGATAATCGGATACTCACCTTGAATGGTAGATGCAATTGCATAAGTAGGAGGGTTCAGAAGTAGATCTCTGATATACCTTTTACAAACAAAAAATAAAAAGGCAATAGAAAATCAACTATCAAATGTAACTCGTGCATGCAATTCATAACATGGAAATTCAAATTTAAAAGCAACAGAATGTAACTTACATAGCAGGTAATCCAGTGCAATTGGACGGAAGCAAAATCTTTAATAAAAAAGGTACACCTTCTGTTGGTATAGCACCTGATATCCAAAACACTAGTTAATAATGCATAACTAGTTCCATAAAGAGAAGATTAAAAGTGCATGAGATGATAGCTGACCAATTTGTGAGGCTGTTCCAAGGGTCAATGGATGAGGTTTGTTTTCTGAAGCGACGGTTACATTCCTAAATGTGACATCATCTTCGAGACCATAAAGCTCTTTTACCTAAAAATTTAGAAACCAACTGTAAGAATTAAGATACTATTTGACATCTTAAGAACGTAACACTGTGAGATATGGGTGTAGATATAGACCTTGAATAGTATCTCATTGACGATATTCCCATCAATCCATTCGAAGTGTCGGCCATTACACTCTCCCCACAATAGCCCACCTTCACCAAACTCTGCCCAACGAGTCGTTCCTGTTAAGAATATTTTAGATATGTGAAGAGTCAATTAATGATGTTTAAAATTTAACACTGAAGTCATTATTCAACCCTTAAATCAACAACAATTACCTGAAGAATTGTTCTTCAATGATTTATGAATAAACAAATGATGGTAATGACAAGTACGAAGCTTTGTAACAACGGCCTCTTCAGTTAAACCATCATCCAAAGAGTATGTTTTCATAGTCTCCAACACGGAAACTATGCAATACCCCTTTGCAGAGCGTGATAGTCCTGAAAAGGTACAAGACAAGTAAGCATTAAAAAAAAAGTGAAAACATGAATTAACTTGATGTGACTTTAGCATACCAATGACTGGCATAGGTTCTGGAAACTCGAGATCATGATCGTCTTCAACAAGTCCAAAAACATACGGACTTCCAGGATGCGCATGTCTGTACATATTAACATATCCAGAGTAAAACATAAAACAAAGAATTTAGAACATCAATTTAAAAATAATATTTGGACATGAATTAGACCATGAAGATTTCTTACTCGATATAGATTTACTTCTGTGGATAATTTTCTTTGAAAGAAATGAAAGCACACATGCAGAATGAAATGTTTTTTGTAAAGAATCAAATAAACCAGTTAACGTACCCAGATATAAAACGGCTTTTGCGGGAACGAGCTTGGGTTGGACCCTGAACTTCCTCCACAATGCACTAAAACACAAACATCAAAAACCAAACCAAATTCAAAATTCGTCTTATCAAAAAGGAATAATTATTGTGCCTTTTAGCTCAAGGGCAATAACAATACCAACAGCTTCAAAACTTTAAGTACTTACTACTGAGAATCCATGACGTGTCAGATCATCCAAAGTTTGACGTAGATTCTGTATGTTTAAAAAAAGGAATAATGGCTGATTGTTTGAGAACTTTGAAAAGTTAACTTTAGAGGGAGAAAATGGCAATGTTTATAATACCACAACAGGGCAACCGGCTTTTGGAATGCTATCTGAACGTGTACCACCAAAAGGATTCAAACCAGCATACTCCACGAGTATACAAGCATCAAATCCTATCGCTTCGTAAAAATCCCCGACCTAAAGAGATTGAAACATTTATGCACTTGATATTAGTGATGAACAAATCACGTGCTTTCTTTGAGTACAATGAGATAAGACAGAAACATACCCTACATAGCAAAACTTCCCGTGGAAACCTTGACTTGAACTTTAATATCTCCGAATTGAGGGTTCCTTCTTTCATACTATATAAAAAAGAAATGATAAAGAAAAAGAAAACTAGATGCCAATGTTTATGAACACAAATGATATTACTTACCTCCCATTTTTCAAACTGTCATCCAAACCGAGCAAATTAGAGTAAGTGAGTCTGTTGATCATTTGCATAGAAGACGCTTTCCTACACGTCTCCATTTTCTGAAAGAGAAAGCATAATATCAATATAAGTACTATAAATAAATCAACATGAAAGAAAAATCATCTGGATACTATAAGTCTGATTTGAAAATAAGGGATACCTCCTTCCACCACGTGACGTGAAGGTAATCTTTTTCCGTGTAGACATTCTTAGATTCCTTTAGTTTATTGGATGTTTTGTTATTTATCGTCAACGTCTTTCTCTCTTTAAAGCAATTGATCTGCTTAGGATTCCTGGTGCTTCTAAGAAAACATAGAAAAGACGGAATGTTAGTATATAGATTGAAGTAATGTTGGGGAATGTTAAATTCTGAGTTCTTATGTTTGAATTGGAGCTCTTTCATTCGACATGGGGACAATTGCATACTTGAGGCAGATTCAATTATGATTATTACTTTAATTATCAACGTACTAAGATCCACGCTTCTAAATAAGATATTTAAGTTTACAAGACTACAGACTACTGACGCTGTGTTGCGTGGCATCAAGTTGAACCCTAAAATGTTGCAAACTGAAACTGTAGACCTTAACATGATGAGATCAAAGTATGATTCATAAATGGATATAGCTAGGCTTAAAGTAACTGTATGTGTCGTAAGTATATGCAATTAATCCTTCTATATTTTGCTATAGTTGCAGACATGCAGTTGCAGTTGCAGTTCCAGTTTTGGTTCCAAGCCAAGGGACTCTAGTTGCCGGAATTCCCTTACTCTATAGCAACTATTATCACATTCAAATTTCAATTCAACTACGTTAATAATAACCTAATATGCAATGACTACAACTTCCACAAGCAAATCAGTGATACTAAAAAACAGACTGAATCTTCCACGCTTTATTACAAGATTATAAGACTAAATTTAATACAGGGATAATGGTACCTAGCTATTCAAACTACTTTATACAACAACCACGGGCGGCAAGTGGTAAAACGCTTGTAACTACTAACTACCATCACTAAAATGTGAGAGGTCTCAAGTTCAATTCATGCCACCTGCAAACAACCCTGAAGTGGCCACGCCAACCTCCTCAAAAGGGAGGGCATTACCCGATTTGAGTATATGTGGTGATGGGTTAAAACCTTGTGGATTAGTCGGTTAAAAGCTCGGAAATCATAGTTACCAAAAAGACTCATAATTATATATCCGGTTTCAATGAAACCAAATCCACCCAAAAACATAATATCATATATTGTTAAAATGCCTTTCAAAATCATTAAAATACAAAACTACTCATGTGGTGGACACCAAATGTATTAAAGATACTTTAGAATATCAAGTATATATATGAAAACGCGATTTAGTACCCTGAACTTGGCTAAGTGGAATTTCTAGTACCTTGGATTATTAGAGGTGAAGAATGGTACCCTCAATTTGGCTAAGTGGAATTTTTAGTGCCCTACAACCCACTTGACATAATCACGTGACTATCATGTGAGTCTAGCCCGTTAAGATTTAACGGAGGAAAATAACATTTTAACAATGGATTAGAAAAGAAGAGACACCCACATATCTACCAATTACCATTCTCCACCTCTAATAATCCAGGGTACTAGAAATTCCTCTTAGCCAAGTTCAGAGTACTAAACCGCGTTTTGGCCTATATAATCACTAGCCTTCCACGACTTTTAATTCAGGGAGGGGTTCTATTTTCTAAAGTAATGCCTATTTTGTCATTTTAACATGTAATTTTGGTATAAAAAGAACGACCCCAATGAGAACGGGGCGAGCCTTTTTGACTCACATAACCCGAGACAGTTTCCTACCCTTCCTTGGCCACCTCCAAATGTACACGCCTAGCGAGGTTTAAACCCTACCAAAGTACTAAACCGCGTTTTGGCCTATATAATCACTAGCCTTCCACGACTTTAAATTTAGGGAGGGGTTCTATTTTCTAAAGTAACGCCTATTTTGTCCTTTTAACATGTAATTTTGGTATAAAAAGAACGACCCCAATAAGAACGGTAAGCGAGCCTTTTTGACTCACGTAACCCGAGACAGTTTCCTACCCTTCCTTAGCAACCTCCAAATGTACACACCTAGCGAGGTTTGAACCATTTACCCCAATGAAAAAAATCTAATTTCAGCATCAATTAATATACACAAGAACAGTAACACACATTAAAAATATCTATATCATAATCCTATGTTATAAAATATATTAAAAAAAAATATCATACGATATTATTAATGGAGAAGTGGTGATGGGACGGCGAGGGAAAGGTGACCGGATGAGAAGACCGACGGAGCGCCACCGGTGGCCGGAGAGCACCATGGATTTAGCCGTGAGGAACCAATACATTAAAATGTGTTTTTTTTAGGGGTTTCCCGCCATATAACACGACAGAAACTGTCTGTTTGTCTGTCTGACTGATGAAACTGTCCGCTCAATATAAAGATGTGTTTTTTACTTCTTTTGTTTAGGAGGTGTGTGTTTAAAGCCAATGGTAACCATAAAATTATTTTACTTTTTGATCCGCGCACTCTAATGTAAAACTGCTTAAAACACAAGATATGATATATGTACAACTACTTAAAAAGCATGGTTTGGAGTGTGTAAATAAAAAATAAGACTATAAAAGTGTGCAAATCATTAGTCATAAAATTATGGTCACCCCTTTCACGTCAGCGTCAAATCAGTTTTCTTTCTCCAAAACTATATCCAATCACATTTGTCAATAAGACGACCGCGACCGTAACCACAACCGAAATCATGCCTCACAAAAACAAGTAAAAAGAACTACACACACATAACCTCTGAAAGATCCGGTTAGGTAGCTGACCGAAATAATGAAAAGGTTGGAGGAATGATCGGTTGTTTTCGATTGAGCTAATGAGGAGAGCGCGGTTATCTACTCGGTTGGTTGGGAGGCAACCTTACCATTAGCATTGGCCTAAGTTTACACGTGGTACTTTTGTTTAATCTTATAATACCTTTTAAAAAAGATTTTGATTTGGTTTGTAGGACTTTTGAAGGTGTCAACCACAGTTTAAAAACTGACTCGAATTCAAATTCAAACATACACTAACCTTAATTTGTAGATTTGAATCCGACTTAAATTTGGTTAAAATTTGTCTAAATAAGTTGGTGAAACGAAACAGCATGTTAAAATGGTTAACAAATCCAAATATTTAACCCAACGTACCAGAAACAATGCCCGCTTGATAATGGGGTAAATTAGTTGATTGATCACATCCGAAAAAAACTATTTAAACATAGGTATAAGTATACCCATTAATAGATCAATTTCAAATGAAGTTTCATGTGATGTCAAATGTTGCAAATCCAGGTCAAGGCATCAACCACGTCTGTTGAGATCGCGAGTTAGATTTTACGATCTCACAATTAAAACAATACTAGTAGGATTGGTATATGATTGCTTGGAATTTAACATAGTACATATGATCGAGATCATATGTAAGATCAATTAGGGTTCTGATCTTTAGAGAGAAGAAGGAGGAAGAAGGAAAAAAAAAAAAAAAAAAAAAAAAAAAAAAAAAAAAAAAAAAAAAAAAAAAAACCTTGAACTCACTTTTATACTTCATGATTAAAAAGGTGTTGGCCCACTTTTTTCACTTAAGCTCAAACAAATAAAATAATAAACGATTCATGTGTACTCAATGTCTTGATGAATCTTTTGAAGATTTTGAAAACCGGATTTGATTTGGATGAGGTAAAAAAATAAATGTGCAGTTTCTTATCAAGTATTGATAAATTTCACACATTTTGCATCGTAAGTTACAAGTTGTATGATTCATGATATATTGTCTTATCCCACTAAATTGTTATCGTAATGATTGAGGGTTCATTTGTTACATACCTTTTGATTTGAGGAATGTATTTCATAAAAACATTGTTGGGTGTGTTATGGTTGATTAGAATCAATGAAACTAACCCTAGATATCCATCCATCTATGAGTTAGTGACTTTTGTCACACTTTAGTGACATTTCTAAATCAATTCCATACTTAGCGCCATACATTTTGTCTTGTTTCTTTTGTTTTATATTATTTAATTATTCACATGAATTAAAACTGTATAAACAATTTAAATTATTTATTTTCTTCATCCTTATTTTCTTTCAAACTAACATCAAATCCAAATCCAATTTCAAACCCTTTACGAACCAAACGCACCTTGAAGCTTAAATTTTTGTTTATTATTATTATTATTATCAGTGTTGCAAAAAAAGGTCTACAAGGCCGATTAATCACCGATTAGGTGCTACAAGGCCACCGACCTTGCCGATTTGTGTAACGGGGTCAAACACATAGGTCAACGGCGATCAACGGCGGTTAATGGTGGTCAAACTTTTCGGAAACCTATAAATCTTGCCGGAAGTACCAAAAACTCGTTGTAAACTTATTTTGATCACTTATAGTAACTGTTTAAGTCTATTACAAGTTATTTGTTAGAAAATACTTTGCCAGAAACACCTAAAACTCAACGAAAATACACAAAACTTGCCGGGAATAACCAAAATTTGTCAGTATTGCCAATCCGATTAATCACCGATTAATCCCGCCTAGACCAATTACAAGCTACAAGGTGGTCGACCGCCCGACTACCGATTCGCGATTTTTGCAACCTTGATTATTATTATTATTATTATTATTATTATTATTATTATTATTATTATTATTATTATTATTATTATTATTATTATTATTATTATTATTATTATATTTGTTTAAAGTTTGAACTTTGATATTTTTGTGAGGATATCATATAAATTTTCTTAAATATGAACTTTGATATTTTTGGTAGAAATGTAAAACAATTCAACTCAGTTACCACTATCAATAAAACACGACAAATTGGTAGAATCTAACGACGTTAATATATCTAACGATCTTGCAAAACAACAACAATCTAAGGTGGGATCTCATTTTTGACAACCTTGATCTCAACAAAATACCAAACTCAATTATAATGCTCAGTTATCAAGGTTTTTGATTAAGTAAAAGTAAAGAAATATGAAGTAAACATGTTCATCCAAATTTTGGGAGAAAGTATTTTACTTAAAATCAACTAAATACCTTTTTTAAGTCATTTTTTTCTTATTTAAATGATATTTGAGAAAACAATTTTTTTCCACTTTATTTTTTTTAAGTGATACTAGAGAACAAAGTGTACATTCTACCTCCAAGAAAATAGTATAGTTGGCCTCAAAAGGTAGAAGTCAATCGGAAGTTGACTATTTAACAAAGGGGCGCGTTAACGGCATAAAAATAAGTAAACAAATCAGGTGTAGCGATAGGGCGGTTTACAATTCTATTCAAACAGGCTATATTTTTTTAGTAAACGTGTCACACACCTCCTAATAGCCACAATCACCTCAGTCTAATAGCCACAAGCCATTATGACCCACAATCACCTCAATCCAATAGACACAAGCCGCTTCATCCTAGCCACTAATTGACATAAATATTTAACATTTTCCATACACACACTTAGGCTACCTGCAATGGGGTCGGTCGACCTTCGATCGCTGTCAGTCGATAAGGGTCGCCGCCACTGTGACCAATCAGTCGGTCTCGGTCGTAGAAGCCAATTTGGACGAACGGGTCAGCTACTCGACCGACTAATAAATCCCCACACAAAAAATAAAATAAAATAAAAAATCTGCTTATTAAAAAAGAAAAAGAAAAAAAGAGTTGTGGTCTGTTTGTTTGTTCACGGTTTATATGTAGACAGAACGAAGAAACAAATTAGTTTAGTTGTATTTGTGATTCGAGCATCAGTAGCAAGAACAAGGGTCTTTCTATGGTTTGACTATTCGAGATAAAATCAAAGGATACAAGTTTTGATTTTATTAGGTTTTGTGGCTGCTAGTAGAGAAAGAAAGAAAAATAGCTTCGTATGATATGAGAGGATTAGGGCGAGTAATCTTAGGGTAGTAGTTTATATATCCAATAATTTAGAGTTAACTAATTTTGGGCTAGTCCTTGGATTATTTGAATTTAATATGGATTACTATATGGGCCACGAAAAGATTTGGATTGGAAGTCGTTCGAGGAGGCTATTCGTATTTTGTGTTGGTTATTGATATTGGTTGAATCTTTTTGTAATATTCGGATTATGGTTACGTTTGAGTTCCGTTATGACAAAGTAAATAATTTTTTGGGTTATGTGTTATTGACGTTATGGGAATAATCCATTCATCTGAGTATAAAAACCGATTTAGTGAAACACATTTTGTATCATGAAAATCAACACTTGTTTAGTCATTTTATTTGAAGTTTTATTTGAAATGTTTTAAAATGTATCTAAATTATAATGTAATGGCTTTTTATTACTCCCTCCGTCCCAAAATATAAGTCCATTTTGATTTTTTTAAAGTCATTTTATTCCAACTTTGATCTTAATTATTTTTTTTCGTGTATTATAATACTTGATGCAAAATATATAAAGGGACTTGTGTTTTAAATGCGTTTTCATTGGTATATTTTCATCAAGTATTATATAATACGAAAAAAAATAATTAAGGTCAAAGAGGGAAAGAAAAGACTCTGGAAAATAAAAAAATTGACTTATATTTGGAGACGGGGGAGTATTAATGAAATTTAATTTTGTTGTTAAAAAATAAGAAACGAAAAAGAAAAAAGAATTGTCGGTGAGGCCCTACGAAAAGGTGAGTTTACGGTTTCGTGTGGCTCTATGCATTACGGGTTTGTCGCGATTTGTAAAACCCCTTCCCTACAAAAATTAACGACACGTTTTTTTAAAACTTTTAATGACACTGTGGTAGCCTTTCACCACCTACCACCATTTTTTTTTCTTCAAAACCTACCCCAACCTATGGCTATGTCATCAAATGGCAATGGCAGCTTCATCTTCAGTCTCATCTCCCTTCCTCACTCCGGTAACCTTTTTTTTTAACACTTTATTTCATTCATTCAATTGGGTATATTTTCTAATACCAAAAAAAATAAAAATAATAAATAAATAAATAAAATAAAAAAAAGGTTTTTTGGCATATTTTTGTGAAAAAATCATCAAGTTTTGATTTTTTTAAATATTTAATCTTTTCATCCAATTGGGTATTTTCTTAATGTTAAAAAAAATGTTTAATTGTTTGAAAATGTATTATACTTGTTGCTTTTTGTTATTGTGTGTACTGAATTTTTTTTTTTATTATTGCGTGTATTTTGTGACCGTCTTACCCTTGCTTTTTTCAAAATTTAAAAGGTAAAATAGTCATCTTACATGTCAGAATAGTCACAAAATACACGCAATAATCGAAATTTAAGAAAAAAATAAGTTCACTACACACATACATATATTTTTTATAAAAAAATGTGATTGTTACTTTTCAATATGGGTATTTTCTTAATGTAAAAAAACCATTTTTTGACATGTTTTTATGCTATTTGTGTCATTTTTTTAATAAAAAATCATCAATTTTTGATTTTTATTAGCTAATTCATCAATTTGTTCAAATGGGTATTTTCTTAAAAAAAAAAAATAAATAAATAAATAAAAAAAATAAATAAATAAAAAATAAAAATCAAAGTTATATTTAAAAAAAAAAAAATGTGATTGTGCCTTCATTTTTATAAATCAAGCTCACCAAGCTTTGATTTTTATTAGATGTTTTTTTCAGTTTATTAAAATGGGTATTTTCTTAACCAAAAAAACCAGTTTTTGACATGTTCTTTATGTGGTTTTTGTCATCATTTAAAAAAAAAAAATAAAAAAAAATAAATAAATAAATAAATAAAAAATCACCAAGTTTTGATTTTTATTAGTAGATATTTAATTAATTTATTCCAAAGGGTATTTATTAAGTTTTAAATTTGTTAAAAAATGGGTTTTTTTGTTTCTTTTTTAATAAAAAGTAGCAAGTTTTGATTTTTGTTAGCAATTTGTTCAATTCATCCATTTGGGTATTTTCTTAAGCAAAAAAAATAAAATAAAATAAAATAAAATAAATAAAAAGAGTAGGTTTTGACATATATTTATCATCTTTCAAATTTGTTAAAAAAAAAGGGATTTTTCCATTTTCTTAAAAAAAAGTCATCAAGTTTTGATTTTGATTAACTATTTATCAACAAGTTTTCCATTTGGGTATTTTCTTATGTAAAAGAATAATTGTTTGACTAATATTTTTTATTATGTTTTGAGTTTTTGCAGAAAGATGGAGGTGTGTCATCATTATCAGCACAATCTTCGAGTTCGATTAAAGTTGTGCAGAAAAAAGTATCCAAAAAGATCGTTTCTGTTATGACGCCTCAGCAGTCTGAAAGAAAGCCTTCTACCACTGGCTCAGTTGCGTTTATGTTCTTATTNTTAAAAAAAAAAAAATGTGATTGTGCCTTCATTTTTATAAATCAAGCTCACCAAGCTTTGATTTTTATTAGATGTTTTTTTCAGTTTATTAAAATGGGTATTTTCTTAACCAAAAAAACCAGTTTTTGACATGTTCTTTATGTGGTTTTTGTCATCATTTAAAAAAAAAAAATAAAAAAAAATAAATAAATAAATAAATAAAAAATCACCAAGTTTTGATTTTTATTAGTAGATATTTAATTAATTTATTCCAAAGGGTATTTATTAAGTTTTAAATTTGTTAAAAAATGGGTTTTTTTGTTTCTTTTTTAATAAAAAGTAGCAAGTTTTGATTTTTGTTAGCAATTTGTTCAATTCATCCATTTGGGTATTTTCTTAAGCAAAAAAAATAAAATAAAATAAAATAAAATAAATAAAAAGAGTAGGTTTTGACATATATTTATCATCTTTCAAATTTGTTAAAAAAAAAGGGATTTTTCCATTTTCTTAAAAAAAAGTCATCAAGTTTTGATTTTGATTAACTATTTATCAACAAGTTTTCCATTTGGGTATTTTCTTATGTAAAAGAATAATTGTTTGACTAATATTTTTTATTATGTTTTGAGTTTTTGCAGAAAGATGGAGGTGTGTCATCATTATCAGCACAATCTTCGAGTTCGATTAAAGTTGTGCAGAAAAAAGTATCCAAAAAGATCGTTTCTGTTATGACGCCTCAGCAGTCTGAAAGAAAGCCTTCTACCACTGGCTCAGTTGCGTTTATGTTCTTATTCATTATATTCATTCATTATTGCGTTTATGTCGTTAATGTTATAAGTGTCAAGTATGTGTATGTTATATGTTGTTTTGATGTTATGTTTAAGTTTGAAGTTTTAGAAATACAGGATTTACGGAGTTATTGGTTAATTTGTTTTACTAGTGATGATATGCAACAAATCTCAATTACGCTAGGGATAGTTTGGTAATTTACATGTACCGGCAAAAATGTACTCAGGTTATGTTACGGGATTTGATGTTGAGTTTGATAAAGATGGATGGATGTTTACGAATGAGTTGACTTTGGTTAATCATAGATACGAGTGTGATAATTGCTACATGTGGGGTTTAGGTTTACCTGTATCCAATTATTTAGTTAGTAAATTAATCTAATAACCTAGAAAATTTCAGTTTTTTTTCAGAAACTTGGTCAAATTTTGCTACTGCTTGATATTTTAGTACTATGTATTTGATTTTTCTTGATAACCTAGTATGTACACCAGGGTCTTACACTCACTCTTACTAATTCACGGGGTTTATGCATAACACCGTTTTGCACAGTTAGAAGAGTACCAAAAAACAGTAGCAACGTGATAACTTTGGATTGAACTAGGTGAATGTTTAGATGTGACTTTTTCAAAGAGATTATGGGACATTATAAATTTAGAATAGTAGCAACATACTGTATTAAAGTGATTAAAGTTAGGGATTCATGGGTAAATTTACATGCCGCAAAAATTAGAAAACAAATAGTGATTCATGTGCATTTTTGGGTGAAGTAACTGTTTTAGCGTCGAAATTTGAGGAACAGGACACGTTCAGCGTTGATAGTCAACTTTTCCCAGCTTTAGCTCACTGACTTATATTTTTTTAGTATTGTTTATTTATTTTTGATATTATATAGTTGAGAACTTTATGCAACCTGGCCATGGGCTCTGTGTTACATGTGTTCTATTTTTCCAAACACTGAGTGAATTGTGTGATTATTTGAATAATCGAATTTTCTTTTTTTAGGTAAAGACCGGAATGACAATGACAGAGAAGATTTTCTCCAGGGTTTCTGAGAAATCCCAGTTGATCCCAGGTGAAAATGTTTGGGTCAACATTGATGTTCTGATGACACATGATGTTGGTGGCCCCGGTTGCATTGGAATTTTCAAGAAAGAATTTGGAAACGATGCCAAGGTACCCCCATCTTATTCTAATGCATGGCCGCTATGTAATCGGTTATCACAGTGAAGGTTTCAAAAAAACAGTTATGTTTTAGCCGATTTGTAATGGCATAGGCGTTTGATGTTTTTGATATTCAATATAAAGATTTGTTGGATCATGTTATGTGGTTCTTGTTTTAGGTTTGGGACCGTGAAAAGGTTGTCATCATACCCGACCACTATATCTTCACAAGTGATGAAAGGGCAAACAGAAATCTCGATATTGTAAGGGATTTCTCACATGAGCAAGGGATCAAATACTTTTATGATATTAAAGACCTTAGCAACTTTAAGGTACCATGTTCTCGTTTATCTTTTTTCTTTTTNTTAACAAATCCACATATTTAACCCACCATACCACAAACAATACCTGCTTGATAATGTGTTAAATGAGTTGATCGATCAGATCCAATAAAACTATTTAAACATATGTATAATTATAACCCATTAATAGATCAATTTCATATGATGTCAAATGTTGCAAATCCGGGTTAAAACATCAACCACGGCTGTTAAGATTACGAGTTAGATTTTACGATATCACAATTAAAAAAATACTAGTAAGATCAGTATATGATTTCTTGGAATGTAAGATAGTATATATGATCGAGATCATACGTAAGATCGATTAGGGTTCTGGTCTTGAGAGAGAGAGAGAGAGAGAGAGAGAGAGAGAGAGAGAGAGAGAGAAAACTTACTTTTAAATTTCATGATTAAAAAGGTGTTGACCCACTTTTTTTACTAAAGCTCAAACAAAGAAAATAATAAACGATTCATGTATACTTAATGTCTTGAAGAATCTTTTGAAAATTTTGAAAAGCTATATTTGATTTGGATGAGGTAAACAGTAAATGCACAGTTTCTTATCAAGTATTGATAGATTTATGTATCAAACATTTTGCATCGTAGGTTACAAGACGTATGATTCATGATGTATTTTCCTATCCGACTAACTTGTTATCGTAATGATTGAGGGTTCATTTGTTACATGCCTTTTTGATTTGAGGAATGTATTTCATAAAAACATTGTTGGGTATGTTATGGTTTACATGAACTAACCCCAAATGTTTAATCATAATATTTTAAGCATACTGAAATGATAAACTAAAAACTAGCGCGGTTAAAATTAAACTTTTTAATAAAATTACACTACCAAGTCATTAAAAGATATAAAAGTACAGTACTACTGATTTTTAGTCATCTTTCTCAAAGACACTTTCACCCCAAAACCTCCATTGAAACAAGAATATTTTTCTTATACATACCTTCTAAAAAAGTTCGATCCCTAAGGTTGTTTTTGGGAACCACCTTGTCATAGGGTAGGTTCGTTGTTGTTGAGGGTGGCCGAGCACCCTCCAGCTCCCCGCTGGCTCTGTCCCTATATTAGTTAGTGACTTTTGTCACACTTTAATGACATTTCTAAATTAATATACTTTCTCCATACTTAGCACCACATACTTGTCGAGTTTCTTTTGTTTTATATTATTTAATTACTCACATGAATTAAAATTATATAAACAATTTAAATAACGTGCATATTTGTTATTAAAACCAAAACAATTTTTCTTAGAGTAAATTGCAAAAATTGTCCCTGTGGTTTGAAAAAAATGCAAAAAACGTCCCTGGTATTCAATAAGTGCAGGCGGCCTCCCCAGATTGAAACTTTTTGTATCATTTTGGTCCCTATGACTAACGCTGGTTAGTCCCTTTCTTTTAGTTGATAAATTTTAGAGGGTAGTTTTGTCTTTTTGCTTTGTGGTCCCTTTTGACTAGCCAAATCCATCTATTTAATATGTTTCCATATGTTTTTTTCCCCAAAATCAAAATCATATACAACCCTAATTCCAAACTAATTTTTAAAACCCTTCAAACCCAAAAAAATCATATCAATGGTTAATTATTTTTGTGGAAATCAAGCAGTTATGTGTACTTCTTGGACTCACACTAACCCTGGTCATAGGTTTTGGTCGTGTGCTCAATTTGTAAGTTAAGTTTATAGATTTTGATTTTCAGTTTTGGTTGTGTGCTCTTAATTTATGTTCTTATTCTTATGATTTTAGGTTACAAATTGTGGTTTCTTCTTATGGTTTGATCCTCCTATGTGTGCAAGAACGAGGGCTATTATACCTGGATTATTGACATCAAGAAATGCACTTGAAACACGTTTGAACACAATGTCAGTTGCAAACCGTCGATTGAAGATTTGTTTGATTTGTACTTGGTTGTTGTTTGTTTTATGTTTTACATGTAAACCTCTAAGTGAATTATCACTAGTATGGATGTATTTGTAATGGTCAACAATTTTCAATGATATGTAAAGTTGATCATATTATCTTGAATTAACTATTACAATGGATTGATTTAACAATAAGTCAGTGGATATGATAAAATGTTATGCATAAGATATGATAAATTCATGTGAAACCAATACAATCCAAAACAATTATATGTAAAGTTGAAATGGGATATGATAAAAGTCATGTGAAACCAATACAAACCAAAACAAAGTCATGTGAACCCAACAGTTTGGGAAAATGCAAAAGCTTAAAATAGTCTTCCAAAGTACTAGTTGCATAAAACATTGCAAGATAACAAAATATCAAGTCTTAAAACCATAAAACAGACATGCTAAACACAGTCTTCAATGCATTAGAAATTCATCACTTTCTTGTTCCTTGTTGACTTGCTTGTTTACTAGATGCCTGGCTTGCACCAACTGCACTAGTTTGACTTGGACCTTCATTTTTTCTTTTCTTGCTTTTACATGCACTTTGACTCCCACCACCTGCAATAGTTGAGCCTTTTCTTTCACTCTCACCCTCAGTATCATCACTAGAGTCACCCTGACCCTCACCCTCACCCTCACCCTCACCATCACTCACATCAATGGCATCAACCTCACCCACAGTCTTATTACCTACATTAGAAGGCCCAACTTGTGTCTCCTCATCAACTACATTGACATCAGGTTCTAAATATGTAGTACCATGCTCAACATAAACATAAATTATCCTATGCTTATGAACATACTTCAGCATTTCACCAATATCAATATCACTAGCTAAACTCTTTAATCCAAAATCCAACCTTTTCATAGGCAGTTTGTAATGATAAAACAATTTCTCTTCTAAACCTAAAGACTGGTACATGACTGTGTCTAACATGTCAATCTTACATTGATTAATGTCTATTAAGTCCACAAAAGTGACCTCACCTTCAACATACTTCCTCTTTGGTGGTTCTGTGAACCTTCCACCATGATGGATCATCATTGTAAACAACTGTGGATACGATGCTGTTACATAATCAAATAACAATAAATCAATAACAAATACACGCAAACACAACCAATAATCTTAAAATATTAATGCAAAACAAATGTATTAGGGTTTTTACCATAAACTGATTTCACATCAAACTCTTCTCCATCACCTCTTATGTGCCAAAGCTGGATTGGTGGACTCATTTTCTTATGTGCTAATTTTAGGGATTGTAAGTGGAATGGATATAAAAAAATGATGATACAAACAGATTTAATTAGGGTTAAGTATTGCTTTAATCCGGGTCTTATTTGTTGGATCTGTTTTGTCGGGTTGGATTTGGCTAGTCAAAAGGGACCACAAAGCAAAAACAAAACTACCCTCTAAAATTTATCAACTAACAGAAAGGGACTAACCAGCGTTAGTCATAGGGACCAAAATGATACAAAAAGTTTCAATCTGGGGAGGCCGTCTGCACTTATTGAATACCAGGGACGTTTTTTGCAATTTTTTCAAACCATAGGGACGATTTTTGCAATTTACTCTTTTTCTTATTACTCGTATCATTTATTTTCTCTATCCTCATTTTCTTTCTAAGCAACATCAAATCCAAATCCGATTTCAAACCCTTTACGAACTAAATGCACCCTGAAGCTTGAAATTTTTGTTTTCCACTATTATTATATTGTGTTTAAAGTTTAAACTTTGGTATTTTTGTGAGGATATCATATGAATTTTTCTTAAATGATGGTAGAAATATAAAACAGTTCAAACTCAATTACCACTATCAACAAAACATGACAAGTTGGTAGAATCTAACGACGTCAACTATATCTAACGATCTTCAAATGTGGGATCTCGTTTTTGACAACCTTGATCTCAACAAATGCTAAACTCGATTCTAATGCTCAGTTATCAAGGTTTTTAATTAAGTAAAAGTAAACAAAATATGAAGTAAACACTTTTAACCCAATTTTGGAAGTAAATATATTACTTTAAAATCAACTAAATCATTTTTTTTTTTTTTTTTTTTTTAATGATATTTGAGAAAACATTTTTTTTTCACTTTATTTTCTTATGTGATACTGGAGAACAAAGTGTACCTTCTACCTCCGAGAAAATAGTACTGTTGCCCACAAAAGGCATAAGTCGAACGGAAATTAACTATTTGACAAAGAGACACGTTAGCGACATAAAAGTAAACAAACTGATCAAATGTAACGATGAGTGGTTTACAATTATATTCAAACATGCTATTTTTTTTTAAGTGAACCTGTAACACGTTCCTAGCGGTGCACAAATTAACCGGTTTTTGAACCGAGCTGGGAAAAAAACCGAAACCGGTTTTGGGAAAGCCGGTTTTAGTATAACTGAACCGGCGGTTTATAAACCAATTTGCATGTTTATATATCAACCGGTTTGAGAACTGGTTTAAACCTAACCAGTTTGGTCTCAAACCGGTTTGAACCGAACCAGTTCAGGGTCATGGAATCGCTTTTTCATGTCCAAAACCGATTTCAAACCGAAACAGTTTGAGTCAAAACTGGTTTTTGACTGTTTGACTCAAACAAAACCGGTTTAAACCGAACCAGTTCTTACTTTAAACCGGACATTTTCTCTCACAAAACCGGTTTCAAACCGAACTGGTTTTATAGAGCAAGAAATATAGTATTAATATGATAATTCACGAACTATAGATCGATGTCACGAGATTTACTGCGAAAGGTGATTTTATATACGAGATGGAGTATTGTTCGAAAACCAACCCACTGTTTTACCAGTTTTATAGTCATGCAATGTCACACAATATTAGTCTATGACTTGACACAAACATATTTATAGTATTGCAATGTCACACAAAAGTGTGTTTATTGTTGAATCTTAAAATAATTTAAAACTGAGTAATGTTAGTGGATTGTTATAGTGTTAATTAAAAATGATAACAACATTTATCACTAAAGTAATATTTTAAATATTGTTTAATTGTTAAACTTTTATCATTTTTTGTTCTTAACATATAGACTTTTTTCTCGTAGTGACTACAAATTAAACATGTAAGTTGTCAAGGGTCAAATTAAAATCACGATTTCGCAAGTATAATTATTTGCCGCTATACATCACCGTTTTGCGCAGATATTCGTGTAGTCATTATATTATATGTTTTGCGGACGATGATTAAACTTATTCTTTTAAAAACTATGTTACTTAGAATATAAACTTTGTTTAGTTTCCAAAACTTATAAAAACTCTAAAAATTTATCTTTAATAATTTATTAAAATCGAATTCTATTTTATGTACCATATAAAAAAATTTATAGTTTAAAAACTTTGAAAAGATAACATGTTATGTACCATCTTTAAATACAACATCAGCATCAACTAGTTTCGACAATTTATACCTTAGAGTGCACGGTGCAACATCCAAACAACACGTCTTGACTTTTTTTTGTCCAATGACGCCGCCATTCTGCAACACCACCGGTGCCATTCGCTCGTCATAGGTGTCTCCCAATTAACGAGCGCTATTGGGTTTTTTTCGTGAGTGAGTGAGATATTTTTTGTGATATGTTATGGGACTCACATGCGCCTATAACAGTTATAGCTGGTGAGTGTTTTAGTTACTGTGATGTTATTGAGTGTGTGCTGAAGTGACAACTTAATAACATTAATTGGTGCCAAACTCCACATAGCTCTCTTATAATTATAGTTAACTAGCATGAGTGACTCAATTTATTTCTCTTTCATTAGTTTATGTCATTATAACAATAAAACACATTAACTTGTACTAGCAGGGTACCCGCGCGTTGCAGCGGCGGGTACTCTGTGACAATTAACCGGAGAAATAGATCCCGATGAGGCATGGCTCACAAGTTTGTATCGGTTCCAACGGGTCCTCTTTGGTTCATTTTCGGATGGCTTTTATTGGCTAGCCGAACCAGTGGCGACACCGGTTCCCGGTTGAACCCGTGGTACGGTCTGGTTTTTAAAACTATATGTACCATCAACTTGTTAGATTGTATAAACTTTTGTGTGTTTTATTATATTATAGTAACATGTACTTTTCATTTTAGGGGTGTTTTAAAAATAACATTAATTAGTGTATTTAATTATTTTATATTTTGTATTATGTTATAGCTTGTTTAGATTGTACATTGTGAATATTTTATTGTACTTTTTAGTAAGGGGGTGTTTTAATTGGTTGTATTTAATAATCCAGGGTACTAGAAATTCCTGTTAGCCAAGTTCAGAGTACTAAACCGCGTTTTGACCTATATAATCACTAGCCTTCTACGACTTTTAATTTAAGGAGCGGTTCTATTTTCTAAAGTAATGCCTATTTTGTCATTTTAATATGTAATTTTGGTATAAAAAGAACGACTCCAATGAGAACGGTAAATGGATGGGGGCGAGCCTTTTTGACTCAGATAACCTGGGACAGTTTCCTAGCCTTCCTTGGCCACCTCCAAACAGGGATAGAACCAGGGGGTTCCCCCAGTTCCCCGGGACCCCTATGGATTTTTTCGATGTAGTGTTAATTTTTGAAAAAATCATCAATTTTTCTTAAATGCATATTAAATGCACCAGGTTCATCGAAATGTGTTTTTATATTACCGTTCTAAAAAATTTGTGCACCCGGTCATATCTGGTCCTGGTTCCGTCCTTGTCTCAAAACGTACACGCCTAGCGAGGTTTGAACCCTACCAAGGACATTACCACTAGGCCATTACCCCAATGAAAAAAATCCAAATATATTATTATAATTTCAGCATCAATTAATATAATAACACACATTTAAAATATCTAATAATGGATATAAATAACTATATCTATAAAATATATCATATAAGAGATTGAGGGGATACGATATTATTAATGGAGAAGTGGTGATGGGACGGCGAGGAAAAGGTGACCGGATGAGAAGACCGACAGAGCGCCACCGGTGGCCGGAGAGCACCATGGATTTAGCCGTGAGGAACCAATACATTAAAATGTATTTTTTTTAGGGATTTCCCGCCATATAACACGACAGAAATTGTCTGTTTGTCTGACTGATGAAACTGTCCGTTCAATATAAGATGTCTTTTTGTACTTCTTTTATTTAGGAGGTGTTTGTTTAAAGGGGTGCTTGTTTCGGCTTATATAACGGGCTTATGGCTGATTTGGTTTTGGGCTTATGTTTTATAAGCTTTATTTTTTTTTTGGTTTATTTAGAAACTTTTTGGTTTATGTGTATTTATTATGTCATAATAAGCTTATATAAGCTGAAAAGTTTCAAAATAAGCCACAAGAAAGTGTGCTCACGAAACATAAGCCCAAAACCAAATAAGCCATAAGCCGGCTATATAAGCCGAAATAAACATCACAATTTTCTATTTTATTTTAAAACTACCGGCCTCGTATAAGTGTATTATATAATACGGAGTAATAAATTTATATAAGTCCACGAGTCTCAAAATAAGCCGAAAAATAGTGAAAATATAAGCTGGAACACAAATAAGCTCATAAGCCATATATAAGATTAAAGAAACACCCTTTAAAGGCGCCTTTGGTTAAAAAGAACATTCTTATATTTTATAAAATATTTTGTACAAGACAAGAAAAATAGATATTAAATTCAAATCAAATATTTCTCATCAAATTCTTTACAAAACTAAAATTTGCATTTGCTACTTTAACAAAAAAACTACAAACACATACTTTCTTTGTTACCCTTGTAATCCCCCCAACCTCCACCTTACTTTTTTTTTTTATTATTATTATTTATTTATTTATTTATTTATTTATTTATTTTGAGAATATGAAATAATATGATATGAACGCGTTAACATGTTTTTGGAATAAATTAATCCCCTCCTTTTTTACAAATATGAAAATAGAAAATTAATTAATTTTTTCTCTAACTAAACACACCTAAATGTCTTTGTTTTTCTAGATGGTGTTTGGAATTAGTGAGTTGATTGGTTTCTACTAATCACAGTCAAATAGGTCGTCTGGCATTTTTTAATGCTAGACAAATATTTAGAGCGGCTAAAACATTACTTAACACATATTTAGAGTGGTCAGAGAATGGTAACAAGATAGTTTTGTTAGACTCCTATAGGTTATATGACTTAAAGAGTCACGCTTTTCAAGTAAACGGGAAAAAAGAAACCTTGTTTGTTTACGTGTTAACACATATATCTAAGGATAGAAAAACATAAATAGGTAAATATGCAATTTGAGGTGATTGAGTAATGATTTTTATAAAATTATGTTTATAATTATAAAGTTAGTCTTATAATACCTTTTAAAAAAGATTTTGATTTGGGTTTGTGACAGTTTTGAAGGTCTCGACCCCAATATAAAGACCGGCTCGAATTCAAATTCAAACATATACTAACCTTAAGTTGTAGATTTAAATCCGACTTGAATTTGGTTAAAAATTGTCTAAATAAGTCGGTGGGCACGTAACACCGTCTTAAAATGGTTAACAAATCCACATATTTAACCCACCATACCACAAACAATACCTGCTTGATAATGTGTTAAATGAGTTGATCGATCAGATCCAAGAAAACTATTTAAACATATGTATAATTATAACCCATTAATAGATCAATTTCAAATGAAGTTTCATATGATGTCAAATGTTGCAAATCCGGGTTAAAACATCAACCACGGCTGTTAAGATTGCGAGTTAGATTTTACGATATCACAATTAAAAAAATACTAGTAAAATCAGTATATGATTTCTTGGAATTAAGATAGTATATATCGAGATCATACGTAAGATCGATTAGGGTTCTGGTCTTGAGGGGGAGAGAGAGAGAGAGGAAGAAAAAACTTACTTTTAAATTTGATGATTAAAAGGTGTTGACCCACTTTTTTTTTTACTAAAGCTCAAACAAAGAAAATAATAAACGATTCATTTATACTTAATGTCTTGAAGAATCTTTTGATAATTTTGAAAAGCTGGATTTGATTTGGATGAGGTAAACAGTAAATGCACAGTTTCTTATCAAGTATTGATAGATTTATGTATCAAACATTTTGCATCGTAGGTTACAAGACGTATGATTCATGATGTATTTTCCTATCTGACTAACTTGTTATCGTAATGATTGAGGGTTCATTTGTTACATGCCTTTTTGATTTGAGGAATGTATTTCATAAAAACATTGTTGGGTATGTTATGGTTTACATGAAACTAACCCCAAATGTTTAATCATAATATTTTAAGCATACTGAAATGATAAACTAAAAACTAGCGCGGTTAAAATTAAACTTTTTAATAAAATTACACAACCAAGTCATTAAAAGATATAAAAGTACAGTACTACTGATTTTTAGTCATCTTTCTCAAAGACACTTTCAGCCCAAAACCTCCATTGAAACAAGAATATTTTTCTTATACATACCTTCTAAAAAAGTTCGATCCCTAAGGTTGTTTTTGGGAACCACCTTGTCATAGGGTAGGTTTGTTGTTGTTGAGGGTGGCCGAGCACCCTCCATCCCCCCGCTGGCTCTATCCCTATATTAGTTAGTGACTTTTGTCACACTTTAATGACATTTCTAAATTAATATACTTTCTCCATACTTAGCACCACACATTTGTCGAGTTTCTTTTGTTTTATATTATTTAATTACTCACATGAATTAAAATTATATAAACAATTTAAATAACGTGCATATTTGTTATTAAAACCAAAACAATTTTTCTTATTACTCGTATAATTTATTTTCTCTATCCTCATTTTCCTTCTAAGCAACATCAAATCCAAATCCGATTTCAAACCCTTTACGAACTAAATGCACCCTGAAGCTTGAAATTTTTGTTTTCCACTATTATTATATTGTGTTTAAAGTTTAAACTTTGTTATTTTTGTGAGGATATCATATGAATTTTTCTTAAATGATGGTAGAAATATAAAACAGTTCAACTCAATTACCACTATCAACAAAACATGACAAGTTGGTAGAATCTAACGACGTCAACTATATCTAACGATCTTCAAATGTGGGATCTCGTTTTTGACAACCTGGATCTCAACAAATGCTAAACTCGATTCTAATGCTCAGTTATCAAGGTTTTTAATTAAGTAAAAGTAAACAAAATATGAAGTAAACATTTTTAACCCAATTTTGGAAGAAAATATATTACTTTAAAATCAACTAAATCATTTTTTTTTTTTTTTTTTGATAAAACATTTTTTTTTTCACTTTATTTTCTTATGTGATACTGGAGAACAAAGTGTACCTTCTACCTCCGAGAAAATAGTACCGTTGGCCACAAAAGGCATAAGTCGAACGGAAATTAACTATTTGACAAAGAGACGCGTTAGCGGCATAAAAGTAAGTAAACTGATCAAATGTAACGATAGAGTGGTTTACAATTATATTCAAACATGCTATTTTTTTAAGTGAACCTGTAACACGTTCCTAGCGGTGCACAAATTAACCGGTTTTTGAACCGAGCTGGGAAAAAAACCGAAACCGGTTTTGGGAAAACCGGTTTTAGTATAACTGAACCGGCGGTTTATAAACCAATTTGCATGTTTATATATCGACCGGTTTGAGAACTGGTTTAAACCTAACCAGTTTGGTCTCAAACCGGTTTGAACCGAACCAGTTCAGGGTCATGGAATCGCTTTTTCATGTCCAAAACCGATTTCAAACCGAAACAGTTTGAGTCAAAACTGGTTTTTGACTGTTTGACTCAAACAAAACCGGTTTAAACCGAACCAGTTCTTAGTTTAAACCGGACATTTTCTCTCACAAAACCGGTTTCAAACCGAACGGGTTTTACGCAAAACCGATTTTTGACTATTTGACTAAACCAAAACCGGTTCGGTTTCAAGAAAAACCGAATGTGCACCCCTTACACAGGAGCCTTTCATCGTTATTATCACACCATTCTTCCAGGTTGTTATTAATCGAACCTCTGCACAAAAACCACTTAAATGGGTAACACAACAGTTGGAGCATAATAAATTTAGTAGATGAAAAGAAGCTTCAATCCGTTTTTCAGGTTAATTTTATTACCTTTTTTTTTTTTTTTTTTTTTTTTTTTTTTTTTTTTTTTTTTTTTTTTTTTTTTTTTTTTGTGTGATTTCTGGGTTTTCATTTGTTCAAGATATCAACAAATGCTTAAATGGGTTTTCTTTTAGTTTAAGATTAAGATCTTTGACTGCAAAAATGTTTGCCTTAAAAATCCAGCTTTCTGAATAAATTGGTGTTGTTATGAATACTACTATCCACATAATTACATCATGGGGCTTGTGGTCTAGTGGTAAAGGCTTAAGTAGTTAAGCGAGCTCAAGTGAGAGTAGTACCGGTTTGGGTGACCGACCGGGAAGTCCTCACTTGGGAACCACAAGCTCTAATGATATCAGGCGAATCGGGAATAGGAGTGGGGTTATCCCCTAAGGAGAGGCTCGCAGTTATCCCCTAAGGAGAGGCTCGCAGTTGGTATCTCTGCCCGAGGATGCGACACTAACTCGAGCCAACAACTAACAACTAACCCGCCGTTCAAAAAAAAANGCATTGAAGGTAGGTTAAGTTATTAGTATTTGTTTAACTGGGATGCTGCAAAAAGGGTGCCACAGATTTTTCCTAGTGATATGGAAAAAGGACATTCTTATGGTTC
Organism: Artemisia annua; assembly: GCA_014162995.1. NCBI lineage: Eukaryota > Viridiplantae > Streptophyta > Magnoliopsida > Asterales > Asteraceae > Artemisia > Artemisia annua. The sequence goes on from LBNU01003388.1 coordinate 164,974, forward strand.
TTTGCTGACCCGTGTCGTGGCAACTCTGCTAAAAACGTAGACGGGCCAGATGGGTCATTGGAAGCCTGTTAACAGGTAACCAGAACTCTTCTTTGGATAAGACTAAGCGTATTATTCACATATGCCATTTTTTTAGTGTGCATTCAGCTGTTTAAAAGACGTTGATTGATGGGCTGATCTGGGTTGTGTTTTATCTAAGTTTAGCTAACGGGAACGAGTCTAATGGGTTCAATAGGTTAAAAGTCGCTGGAAATTTTAAATGCATCAAACCTCCTAAACTGTCTTATCGAAATGTTAGATTGTTATTATATTTCTGAGATAAAGCACTTTAAGTTGTTGTGTAAGTTTACTGCAATATCAAAATACACAACCTCTTTGCAATTCTAACAGAAGTTAACGCATCGCTGACAACTTTTAAACGTCTTGAATGGTCTGACTTCAGTTTATCAGTTGCCTAAAAGTCAATTTTGTATAGCGTCAACTTCTCGGTAGCAAAAAGTTACCTATTTAATTGGTTGCCTTAGAATTTTACAAATGTTATCACAATTCATTCACTTCTTCGGATCTTAAAATTAACTCATTAATATTGATCTCTCATTACCTACTTCCAGTTACCTTTGGATTGTTTATTATAAGCTGAAAACATGAAATACCAAACACCCCTTAAATNGGTGCAAAAAGGGGGCCACAGATTTTTCCTAGTGATATGGAAAAAGGACATTCTTATGGTTCTTTGCTGACCCGTGTCGTGGCAACTCTGCTAAAAACATAGACGGGCCAGATGGGTCATTTGAAGCCTGTTAACAGGTAACCAGAACTCTTCTTTTGATAAGACTAAGCGTATTCACATATGCCATTTTTTTAGTGTGCATTCAACTGTTTAAAAGACGTTGATTGATGGGCTGATCTGGGTTGTGTTTTATCTAAGTTTAGCTAACGGGAAACGAGTCTAATGGGTTCAATAGGTTAAAAGTCGCTGAAAATTTTAAATGCATCAAACCTCCTAAACTGTCTTATCGAAATGTTAGATTGTTATTATATTTCTGAGATAAAACACTTTAAGTTGTTGTATAAGTTTACTGCATTATCAAAATACACAACCTCTTTGCGATTCTAACAGAAGTTAACGCATCGCTGACAACTTTTAAACGTCTTGAATGGTCTGACTTCTGTTTATCAGTTGGCTAAAAGTCAATTTTGTATAGCGTCAACTTCTCGGTAGCAAAAAGTTACCTATTTAATTGGTTGCCTTAGAATTTTACAAATGTTATCACAATTCATTCACTTCTTCGGATCTTAAAATTAGCTCATTAGTCATTAATATTGATTTCTCATTACCTACTTCCAGTTACGTTTGGATTGTTTATTATAAGCTGAAAACATGAAATACCAAACACCCCTTAAATGTTCAGATTTGCCTTTTACTGTTTAAAGTTATGATGTTTAACTTGATTCCGCTACCCAAGTTTATTATTCAGTTGTAGGCTTGCTGTGAAAGAGAAAAGATGGCGGTTTGGTTTTCGACCCGTAGGAGAAGGTGATACGTTATAAATTACCAGTTGCATGAAAATTGCTACGCATTAATCTTAAAGGAGTGCATATTCAGCCCTGGCTCAAGACACAAGATGGCCGTGTTATAGCATGAGCAAACCTTTAAAGAACATGTACATATCTATACCTCTTCAAATTTACATTATTTAGAAGAATTTGTGTCTATAATCAATTAAAAAAAAAGGTTACTGATTTTTGTTGTTTCTGTGTAGGAAAAGATTTATCATATCAAGGCCTAAAAACTGGCTTTAAAAATACATGTTCTTCATATATAGATTTTAACTTTGAGCCTGTAGTAGGTTTAAANTTTTTTTTTTTTTTTAATTTGGTCTTAAGGTCCGTTTGTATTTGTTTCTGATATTTGGTTTTACTTGAAATAATTAGTATACAAATCTTAAAATACTTATATATGTCCTATTGTTATATACGAGGTTAATGACTCAACATAGTTGTTAGCCTTAAAGCCGCCCAATTTGTGTGTTCGACTATTTATTCGATTTCTAAAATGTCCTTTGCCAAATTCCAGATACTTCAATGTGATTGGCTCATATCTGGAAGCAACATTAGGGGAAGCACCAAGACCAGAACTGTGCGAACATGGAAGAATATTAGGTGCATGCTTTTATGCAGCCCGTGGTATCACCAATGGGCTAAAGGTAATTTTTTGATCTCACAGAACACTTCACATTATATGCTCTGCCTTTCATGGGGTTTCTTCATAAAAATTGAAAGAGCCAAGGATCAGAAGATATGCTAAGGAAAGACATTGACGACCTCCAAAAATGATATCAAATATGATTTAAGTACACATTGTTCTGTTTCTTTTTTTTATCGGACTGCTATTCTGTTTTTATTATTCATTCTAAACTATAGGCAAGTGAGTGTAAATGTGAAAAGCTGGTAATCCAAGTTCCTGAATCAATCAGACCGGTTTTGAGGCGAATTGAGGCTATGCAGGTTTATTCTTATGTTGACACATTGTTTCTTGAGCTCTTTGGCGCTTTCACTTACTTTTCTTTATTTATTGGTTATAGAAATCTACTGCTACTTGACAATCACCTCGCTCCCATAATAATACATCCACTAGGACCCACAATCACCTCAGTTATTGGTTATAGCCACAAGCCACTTCAACAATTTCCTTACAAACACTTGACCACCTACCCCATTTTCTTCAACACCAACCCCAACCTATGGCTATATCATCAATGGCGGCTTCAAATCACCTCAGTATCATAGCCACAAGCCACTTCAACAATTTCCATACAAACACTTGACCACCTACCCCATTTTCTTCAACACCAACCGCAACCTATGGCTATGTCATCAATGGCGGCTTCATCTTCAATCTCATCTCCCTTCATCACTCCGGTAACTTTTTTTAGCAGTTTATTTCATTCATTCAATTGGGTATTTTCATATACCAAAAAACCAGTTTTTGGCATATTTTTGTGAAAAAAATCATTAAGTTTTGATTTTTTTTTTAAACTTTTGAATCTTTTCATCCAATTGGGTATTTTCTTAATGTTAAAAAAAAAACAGTTTTTGAAATATGTGATTGTTTTCAATATGGGTATTTTCTTTATATATATATATATATATATATATATATATATATATATATATATATATATATATATATATATATATATATATATATATAAAACAGTTTTTGTAATCTTTTGTTTCTAGCTTTTGCTAGTCTTTTAAATAAAATGCCGCCGTTTTTGACATGTTTTTTTGACATATGTTTTATTTTATTTTATTTTATTTTATTTTATTTTTTTATTATATATAAAAATATGTGATTGTGCCTTCATTTTTATAAATCAAGCTCACCAAGCTTTGATTTTTATTAGACGTTTTTTCAGTTTATTGAAATGGGTATTTTCTAAAAAAAAAAAAACCAGTTTTTGACATGTTCTTATGTGGTTTTTGTCATCATTTAAAAAAAATAAAATAAAAAAATCATCTAGTTTTGATTTTTATTAGATATTTAATGAATTTATTCCAAAGGGTATTTTCTTATGTAAAAAAAAAATAAAATAAATACAATACCACCCCCACAACTAACACATCCACATACAATACAACTAATACACAACTACACAATACAAACTAACACACCACCACCCCACCCACCACACCTCACAACACAACACACCACACTCCTGACACTGCTCTCTTGTTAAGTTCTCTAAATCTTGTTAAAACACCAACATCGGGCCTTCTTACTAATTTTTTTGCTTCATTTTCAATTGAATAAAAAAGCTACAATCAAGTCCCTCTATGATTCATTTATTCAAGCATCATATTCTCAAATATCATCCATTTGGGTATTTTCTTAAGCAAAAAAAAAAAAAGAAAAAAGAAAAAAAAGAAAAAAAAAAGTAGCTTTTGACATATATTTATCATCTTTCAACTTTGTTAAAAAATGGGATTTTTCCATTTTCTTAAAAAAAGTTATCAAGTTTTGATTTTGATTGACTATTTATCAACAAGTTTTCCATTTGGGTATTTTCTTATGTACTGTAAAAGAATAATTGTTTGACTAATACTATTTTTTACTGTGTTTTGAGTGTTTGCAGAAAGATGGAGGTGTGTCATCATTATCAGCACAATCTTCGAGTTCGATTAAAGTTGTGCAGAAAAAAGTATCCAAAAAGATCGTTTCTGTTATGACGCCTCAGCAGTCTGAAAGAAAACCTTCTACCACTGGCTCAGTTGCGTTTATGTTCTCATTCGTTATATTCATTCATTATTGCGTTTATGTCGTTAAAGTTATAAGTATCAAGTATGTGTATGTTATATGTGGTTTTGATGTTTTGTTTAAGTTTGAAGTTTTAGAAATACAGGATTTACGGACTTATTGGTTAATTTGTTTTACTAGTGATGATATGCAACAAATCTGAATTACGCTAGGGATAGTTCGGTAATTTACTTGTGTCGGCAAAAATGTACTAAGGTTATGTTACGATGTTGAGTTTGATAAAGATGGATGGATGTTTACGAATGAGTTGACTTTGGTTAATCATACATACGAATGTTGATTGCTACATGTGGGGTTTAGGTTTACCTGTATCCAATTATTTACTTAGTAAATTAATCTAATAACCTAGAAAATTTAAGTTTTTTCAGAAACTTGGTCAAATTTTGCTACTGCTTGATATTTTAGTACTATGTATTTGATTTTTCTTGATAACCTAGTATCTACACCAGGGTCTTACTAATTCACGGGGTTTATTCATAACGCCGTTTTGCACAGTTAGAACAGTGGTACCAAAATACAGTAGCAACGTGATAACTTTGGATTGAACTAAGTGAATGTTTAGATGCGACTTTTTCAAAGAGATTATGTGACATTATAAATTTAGAATAGTAGCAACATACTGTATCAAAGGGATTAAAGTTAGGGATTCATAGGTAAATTTACATGCCGCAAAATCAGAAAGCAAATAGTGATTCATGTGCGTTTTTGGGTGAAGTAACTGTTTTAGCATCGAAAGCTCACTGACTTATATTTTTTTAGTATTGTTTATTTAGTTTTGATATTATATAGTTGAGAACTTTATGCAACCCTGGCCATGGGCTCTGTGTTACATGTGCTCTAATTTTCCAAACGCTAAGTGAATTGTGTGATTATTTGAATAATCGAATATTCTTTTTTCAGGTAAAGACCGGAATGACAATGACAGAGAAGATTTTCTCAAGGGCTTCTGAGAAATCTCAGTTGATCCCAGGTGAAAATGTTTGGGTCAACATTGACATTCTGATGACACATGATGTTTGTGGCCCCGGTTCCATTGGAATCTTTAAGAAAGAATTTGGAAACGATGCCAAGGTACCCCATCCAATTCTAATGCCTGGCCACTATGTAATCGGTTATCACAGTGAAGGTTTCAAAAAAACAGTTATGTTTTAGCCGATATATAATGGCATAGGCGTTTGATGTTTTTGATATTCAATATAAAGATTTGTTGGATCATTTTATGTGGTTGTTGTTTTAGGTTTGGGACCGTGAAAAGGTTGTCATCATACCCGACCACTATATCTTCACAAGTGATGAAAGGGCAAACAGAAATGTCGATATTGTAAGGGATTTCTCCCATGAGCAAGGGATCAAATACTTTTATGATATTAAAGACCTTAGCAACTTTAAGGTACCATGTTCTCGTTTATCTTTTTTCTTTTTTAATATTGATTGCCGGTACGTTTTATAAAAAGATATCACATGTTTTACACTTTTTATGTCGACGGATATTAATATGGACATTTTTTTTTTCAGGCTAATCCTGATTACAAAGGTGTATGCCATATTGCTCTTGCACAAGAAGGTCATTGCAGACCTGGAGAGGTACGCCTAAATTTAATATATTGTAGAGGTGACAGTTTCGACCTATTTAATTCTGAATGGGTCATTGTGTTTTTGCACGTATTCTTAAAGACCTCTTTGACCGTCTTGCCAGTTGCCACATCTACTATATGTATAGATATTACACTGACTTTTTTGCACATGTTTTTACCTCCAGGTCTTGGTTGGTACGGATTCCCACACTTGTACCGCTGGAGCATTTGGCCAGTTTGCTACAGGAATTGGAATCACCGATGCTGGTTTTGTGTTAGGGACTGGAAAACTTTTGCTTAAGGTTTGAAAAATGTGTAATTGTTCGTTTCTCGTTATATATTGTAGCTATTCGGCAATTCCTAGGATTAGAAACGTGCAAGTTATCTGCCACTTAACCTTGATCAATTATGTTAATTGGTGTCTAATAATGGTCAACGTGATACGCAGGTGCCGCCAACCTTAAGATTTGTGTTGGATGGGGAAATGCCAGATTATCTACTTGCAAAGGATTTGATCTTACAAGTAAGTTTGATCTTATAAGTAACAATTTTCTCAACGCCTATATTATGTTTGCTTTGCTGATTATGGTTTATTTCTTCGTATGGAAACTTTCTAAATTTCAATTCTATTTCACTAATAAGTTATTATGTTGCAGATCATTGGTGAGATATCTGTATCTGGTGCAACATATAAAGCAATGGAGTTTGTTGGTTCGACAGTCGAAAGTCTAACCGTAAGTTTTTTTCCGTTTCGTTTCCTGTCGTATGCAAGTTTTCAAGTTTTCAGCATGCCCGTTAGCAGTGGTGGCAATTTTGACCAATGCAGTATAGATGTGTATCTTTTCTAATAAGAAGGAAAAAATTTAGCATTTTTTATGAGACAGTGCAAACAAGTGTTAGCACATTTCTTATTGTATCGTTTTTCTCCTATAATCTCATTTGTGCTTCATAGATGGAAGAAAGAATGACATTATGCAACATGGTTATTGAAGCTGGGGGAAAGAACGGAATTGTTCCTGCTGATGCTACTACATTTAAATACCTTGAGGTTTGTTTCATCATTCTCTCTTTAAAAGGGCAATTATGTGTAAACTGAACATTTGTGGTCATTTTCTTATGGCTTAGTACATCCAAAATCACATTGAAGGGCCTATGTTATAACTTTACAATCAAATAAGTGTCTAGGACGCTAGGTTACTTGTGATGGTTGGTTCGAGTCTGTCTGATTATAAACTTCGTAACAAAGCCCCATAAAGTTAATTTCAAGACAACGCTCCCCTGAATAAAAATGACTGAAACTACGTTTCTTTGAGGTCGTCATTTTACTAAGATTTTAAATCTCCCCACAGGGCAAAACATCTCTTCAGTATGAACCAGTCTACAGTGATGGTGAAGCAAGGTGAATATATTTTCATTTTTGCGTTTTACTACTAATTTGCAAGATATCCACTATTGAATCACACTATGATTTATATGTAATAAGAAGTTCACATATTGTTGACACATACCTTTTTTCTTTGCATTTCAGGTTTCTTGCGGAGTACAGAATCGATGTCTCCAAATTGGAGCCTCTAGTCGCAAAGGTATGCTAATAAATTTTCCATTGGACTTCTGTATTTCACCTATAAATGAGTATATGTCGGCTGTGTGCTCTATCTCAAACGAGTCAATTTATATCAGTGTTTAGTTTTGATGCATCAAAAACTATAAATTATTATGTTAAGGATTTTTTTAGTATAACCAGCGACTTAACTATTAAAGACCAAAAAATGTCTGCAGGTCGGCTATACCTGTTTCAACCCATACTAAAATGATGACCCGTTACTCAAACCCTTACCATCTTGCGACCTCTAGTGTTATCAGTAGAGCTGGTATAATTGCTTAAAGCACGCCTCATGTACTAAATATGTTGATTTTTACACCTGGCAGCCTCATTCTCCTGATAACCGTGCTTTAGCAAGGGAATGTAAAGATGTCAAAATAGACAGAGTGTATATCGGATCATGTACCGGAGGCAAAACCGAAGATTTTCTAGCTGCTGCCAGAGTTCTCCTAGCTTCTGTAAGATTTTAATCACTTTTTATCGTTTTGTCCTTTGTTCTTTATTCTTTTTTGGGTTCCAATAATGTTTTTGTATAATGTTACTCAAACCATTGATTATAACGTGCAGGGCGAAAAGGTCAAAGTACCCACATTCCTTGTTCCCGCTACTCAAAAGGTTTGTAGTCTTGGTGATATTTTTCAAATTTCGCAAAGCGTATATTTTATGCTAATACTATAAGTCGATAGGTATGGATGGACATGTACACCCTCCCAGTGCCAGGCTCAGGTGGCAAGACAATGTCCCAGATATTTGAAGCTGCTGGCTGCGACACTCCTGCCAGTCCTACTTGTGGGGCCTGTATGGGTGGCCCAAAGGATACTTATGCACGAATTAACGAACCTCAGGCCAGTGTTTCTCTGTCTACATATATATTATTATTCTTTACACGAGCACAGATCATTTGATACCACAGCTTATTATTCACTAATCCCAGTCAACTCAGTCACATTTTTATGTGGTCTGTTTTGACCCATTATCCGGCCGACCTACTATTTTGCCACCTTAGTATGAACTGACATTGTTAATGATGCAGGTCTGTGTGTCGACCACAAATAGGAACTTCCCGGGTCGTATGGGCCATAAAGACGGTCAAATCTATCTAGCTTCTCCTTACACTGCCGCAGCCTCAGCTTTGACTGGTTTTGTAACCGATCCAAGAGACTTTTTGCATTAGCTTGTTGCTCTTTCTGTGAATTCATCGACTCAGCCTTGTAGTATGGTGTGACAACTTCAGAAGTACCATTTGTTATTTTTTGTTTTCACGTCATGTATCTCAAATAAACATCCAGCATGAGTGTTACTTTTGTGCACCGTCTTCTTTCAGAATTTATGTTATAAGTTTGTATTTCCTTGTATTGATCATCCGATCACCTACCAAAAACCTCTTACCATCACCATTGTAAAATATTCAAGCTTCCGAGTTTTAATAAAAGGTGTGTTTTAAGTACTCGTGCTTTAAAGTTTTAGTTTTTAAACTTTGATACATGATAAAAATTCTGGGAAACTGTAATTTTTATCTTGGTATCATAGCTTTGAATCAAAACATTTTAGCTATATGGAAGGCTAAACTGCTAATATATATTCAGGAAAAGCAGTAAAGGTATTATTTAATCAATTACTTGTATTTCTACGAAAACATTTCTATCAAAACTTCATAAAACCACTTGTTTTTTTGATAAAAGAGAGCGCAATTGCTTCTTTATAAAAGGTACTGAAGGAGTCGGGAAAAGTTTGAAGTTAACCGTTTGGTGAATCTCTAAACAAGTTTTAAATATAACTTTTGAAGTTTTTAATGTTATGTCCGAATGTCCGATCGCTTTAAGCAAGAAATATAGTATTAGTATGATAATATCACGAACTGTAGATCGATGTCCCGAGACTTACTGCGAAAGGTGATTTTATATACGAGATGGAGTATTGTTCGCAAACCAACCCACTATTTTACCAATTTTATAGTGATGCAATGTCACACGATATTAGTCTATGACTTGACCCACAAATATATTTATAGTCATGCAATGTCACACAAAAGTGTACGTTTATTGTTGAATCTTAGAATAATTTAAAACTAAGTAATGTTAGTGGATTGTTATACTTTTAATTAAAAATGATAACAACATTTATAACTAAATTAATATTTTAAATATTGTTTAATGGTTAAATTTTTATCATTTTTTGTTTTTAACCCATAGACTTTTTTCTTGTAGTGACTACAAATTAAACATGTAAGTTTTGCATCAAGGTTCAAACTAAAATCACGATTTCGCAAGTGTAATTATTTACCGCTATACACCTACGTTTTGCGCATATATTCGTATAGTCATTATATACTTATTAGAAGATTAAGCTTATTCTTTTAAAAACTAAGTTACTTAAAATATAAACTTTGCTTAGTTTTCAAAACTTATAAAAACTCTACAAATTATCTTTAATAATTTATTAAAATCGAATTCTATTTTATGTACCATATAAAAAAAAATTAGTTTAAAAACTTTGAAAAATAACCTGTTATGTACCATCTTCAACTACAACATCAGCATCAACTAGTTTCGACAATTTA